>JASPKZ010009545.1:0-129454 GCA_030220185.1 Diploptera punctata
ATTATACAAGTAAGTCCTGGAGTATTGCATCGTTTCATACAAACAGTTTCTAGCAAGGAACGGTTGTGGTCTAGTGGCGGGAGCTTCTATTTCCCGTGCAGGAGGTTGCGTGTTCGATCCTGCTGTCATGCTTTTTTTTTTACTTGTCTCTCTCTCTCGTCCTTATCTCAATTAATTTTCTTTATTTTGTTTTATGTTTTTTTTGCATTGTTTTATTTACAGCATTTACCGCACTACTTATATACGCGAAATTATTTTCCATTGCACAACGAAATAGAACGAATTTTAGTTTCTCAAATAGTTTTATACTTTTGAACCAACAACTGACTTCTGGTCATGCGCAGTGGCTTCGTTCTGGGACTTGGAAAATTACCTGTGCGCTAACAATTAGTTCAAAGGCTGTACATAAAGTTATTAATTTAATTAAATATAAAAAAAAATGAAACATAGTAGGCCTATGAAATAAAATATAGTGCGGTACAAGTATAGAAGACTTTTACGCATTCGTTGATAAAAAAACTCTTATCGATTCGGTATAAACGTTTCAACTCATACGTAAACATTAACTTTCATATTTGTATCGTAATACACTATAATTTTATTGAAATGCATGTGGAAAACGAATTATTACACTTTTCAAAGCATTGACCACACGTAACTTGCACCAAAATAAAAATAAAAATGTAGCGTGTGGTGATACATTTAACCTAAGCAAAATTGAGAATGTCGGCAGCGGTGGTCTAGTGGTTATGCCCCGAGGGTTGTGGAATCAAACCCGGGTGAGTTCTATGGATTTTTTGGATGGAAAAATACAAGGGATAAGTCCTTCGGGAGGGACTTTAAGCCATGGGTCCGGAGTCTAAAGTTTTTTCAGGCTCGTAAAAGAACCGCAAGCCTGAGTAAAAAGAGCGTTTTCTACAAAATTTAACCGACCTTCATCCATTCAAGTAATACCTTAGTTGCCTACTAGATGTCTAATTGAGGCGATCTGCTAACTATATGTCAGTCTTTGACATCTTTATTTAAATAAGCGTTACTAAATTAGCCTGGTTAAGATACTCCCGTCAGGGAGCATCCATGTCCCCTCATGGAACGTATGGGGTACAGACATACAGTATACTAAAAACTAAGAATACTCTCTATATGTAGGGACCCGAGCATTAATTTCGGACTTTTCACCTAAAATAGCCTTTGGTTACCCTTAAAACTAATTCACGAAACGTTACTATAAAATAGAAAACCTTCAAAGTGCAGAAAAAGCTATATAATGACTCACATCCCTCATATTGCCAACATTGTTTCCTGAGAATGAAATGAAATGTCGCGCGGCCAATAAAAATGAATTTGACGAAACGAGAATTGTTAAATTAATTTTATCTTATATTAATAACATCTTCTCAATATATTTTTTTCAGTTAAAATATCCTTTTCCGACATTGGTAATAATTCTATGAACGATTGTAGCCAAATACATCAATGCAAATATACCATCCATCCATTGCATTTTCATGCAATGCATACAGTTTTACTAGGGAATTTTAGGTGTGGTAGCTTCCCGTTGCTTTGCACACCGGTGAAGGATGACGATGATAATGATAAGGATGGTGATGGCCATATGATTTCGGGGACCGTTTGGGCCTTAAAGTTTTCCTGACATTTGTCTTACATATGAAAAACCCCGATAAAAACCTACCCAGAAAAACTGCCCCGACCGGGATCGAACCCGGGCTAATAAGAGGTTTAATTCCTCTTTTAACTTTTCTGCTATTTTGCGACTACTTAAATAGCCTATGTTCACTAAATAATAAGAGAAAAAAAAAAGCTTAAAACCCATAAAAAATAATAAATAGTTTAAAGATAATGGTAAGAAACTCTTTCACGCTAATTATATCAATTTATCAAAACGGTATCGAGGGCCCGCTGCGTGACAAGGCCACAGCGGTGGACAAATATACCAAATAATATTAGAATTCAACACTTACGAAATCCAACATATGGGCCCTACTCTGTCGTAACTTCTCTAAACTGTTAATTATATCCGATTAACACAATTCATCGTACTCCTTCGTGTATCTAACTTCAGATATAATTAAGATCACTTTCCCAACTGCTTATTTTGACTTACTTAAAACAATTTGCGGAATTTCGCAATCACCATTCAGGGCTCACTCTACATTTGATATGACAGTGTAAGTGGCGGCCCTGAAGTGAGCATTATAATAGTACAAATCATACCTTAATTATACAATGTTATTAATTTAATTAAGGGTAAGAAATTAAACTAGAAATAAAATATATTGCGACATACAAGGATGGAAGAGTTTTATGTATTCGTTGAAAAATTAATCCCTCGTTTATCGATCGAGCATAAACATTTCAATTCACACATAAAAAAACTGTCTTCCATTCTTGTATCGTAATATAATATTTATCTTTCAATGCTTTATTACAAAACTCGTTTGTTGTATTTTTATTTCGTTGTTTGGAAACTGTCTAATAATTTTGCACATTCTAAATAATGCGATAATAGATCAATGTGATATGTCACTACTTCTTAAGTTTACTCTATGAACTTAACGTGTTTCAAGGTTAAGAAATGAATCATGAGTTTCTAAATTGTTCTAGTATGCAGTGCACAGTGGAAAGAATAATTAAGGACTTTCTTATTTCATATAACGATAAAATTGTTTTGTATTTTATTTCCAGCGGTAATGTCTTTTTGATGGGATATGAACAATAAAATACTTCTCATATGACGGATTTATAACTGTTCCAGCATTTTATAGTTTAATAATGTAATAATAATAATAATAATAATAATGTCTAATATTAAGTAGTAATTTCCATTTCAGATGATGATCTACAAAGAGCTATTTTTAATTTGGAAAAAAATAAGTGCCAACTACAATTTAAAAATTTCAAAGAATAAAACTAAAATTTTAGCATTTAAAGGACATGATAACTTAAGAGCAAAAATAGTAATTGATAATAAACTTTTAGAGCAAGTGAACAGTTTTAAATATCTAGATTTCAATTTATCATATGAAGATATTAATGAGAAAATAAATAAATTTAATCTAATGTGTGACACTATTAAAAGAGCCCTTAAAAACACAAGAAAAGAAACAAAAATGAAATTTTATAAATTAATGGCTGTTCCTGTATTGATGTATGGATCAGAATGTTGGACGATCACTAAAATACAAGAACAAAGATTGGAACCTACTCAGATGAGATGTTTAAGAAATATGGCAGGATATACTCTGCTGGATAAGAAAAGAAAAAGATATAAGATAGGAACTAAATATTTTCAAACTTACAGACCGAATAATTAAATATAGGAACGACTGGAAAGAATATATTGATAGAATGCCAGAAGGGAGATTTCCAAAATTATTGCTAAATTATAAACCGCGCGGAAGGAGAAATGTTGGACGCCCACGCTGAAGATGGCCTGAACAATTTTAACAATTCTAGCTTTCATGGAACCGGAACGAGCCAACAGGCTTAATCCCTGGATGATGATATGTCTAATAAATATATTGTTTGCCTAACTCGTTTAGATTACGCTATTAGTATACATGAAGATCACGAGTTCAAACAGGTTCAGACCAGTGGAATTTGAGTCTGAATTAAAAAAAACATTTTTTTTACCTACAGGACAAATTTCTAGCGTTTATTATATTTAAATACGGATATTTAGGTACCGTATTTAAAAAAAAACTTAAAAAAACGCAAACATATTAGCTAAAATAGTGTTATTCAGTTCCACAAAAACACTTTGTAATAAGAAGATTATATGTACTAACAAGGGAATTGTGAACCACTGCATGTCGAAACCTACCTTGAAATTTCTCCCAGAGAAGCGTTGTGATGTACAAAGGCCGTATAAAAAAGTCTGTCATTTTTAACTGTAAGGCACAACAATCGAAGTCAGAATCCAGCAATGACACCGCACTATACGGAGCATATGTACAACCCTGCATGAGTTAAGCACAGAGTGGAGTATGGCGGGACGCGTTGTGGACAGCGGGTGGTGAGGATTTTACAATCTGCTAATATAGAAGTTGTATTACTTCTCTAGAGTTTAAGGAGATGTTTGGCTCTTGATTTTAGTGTCTTGCAGTTAAAAACGGCAGATCATTTTTTAGACATGGCCTTTGTACATCACAACGCTACTCTGGAAGAAATTTTAAGGTAGGTTTTGGCACGCAATGGTTGACAGTCCCCATTTTAGTACACTACTCATCAATCATTAGTATTTTTATTTCTGAAGAGATCTGTTCTCATCGAGGCCTTCGCACATACGTCTCGTTTCTTCCCTTCGACACCAACATGATCACATTAGGGGGGGGGAAGAAGTCTGTCACGCAGGAACTGTGTAAACTAATCGTATTCCTCAACAAGTTGAATTTATGATCCGTTTTGCTGGCTTTTAGAATATATCTTTCTTTTGTCAAATTATCCGGTGTCATTGGTAGAAACAAACATGGCAGCCCCTAGAGTGATTTTCAGGTAAACGTCCGTTCACATTTTTCATTAGGCCTATCATTTAACATTTTTCTTATTTTTACAATCTCTTTTTCATATTCTGGTAACAATTTCTTTCATATATCACCTCTCACTATCGATAATTCACTTGCTACTTTGATTTTAATTCTTTAGGACTGGTACATCTGCCAATCAGATTTGTGGTGTACAGAGATCCTGGTGTGACAGTTGTAGCAAATAAGAAGGAAAATTTTATTAATAAGACGTGTGTCTCAGTTTGGTGTGTCCTGTTCTTACAAGGAAACTATCAAATATTGCATGCCGATACCTACATTTAAATTTCTCCCAGAGAATCGTTATGATATACCAAGGGCGTCTGCCTTTCTAACTGCTAGGCACTAAAATCCAGCGCCAAATCTCTTATTCAAACTCGGGGAAGGAATACAACTCTTGAATTGGCGGAGTTGGATAACCATCACAATCTGCCGTCCAGCCCGCGTTTCACTTCGTTTTATTCGTGCAGGGGAGTTCATCAGCTTCGCACAGTGGGTTGTCATTGCTGGATTTTGATCTGTATTTCTGTGCTTTGCAGTTAGAAACAGCAGATATTTTTTGGACATGGTCAAGGTACATCACAACGCTTCTGTGATAGAAATTTTAAGGTAGGTTTTGGCATGTAATTGTTGATAGTTTCCTTGTTCGACTGCTCATAAATAGATATGGCGTGTGAACTTCTCAATTCGATACTTTGATCTCGAATTCCCTTTCATTTCATGTAGTTCACTTGTGTATATACGTACTTTGTACGTTTCGCCTCCATCAGTGTTCCTTAGCGGGAGTTTCTTAAGCAGAGTAGTTTATTTACGCTTATTTACCTACATATGTCAATGAGACTTCGAGGTAGCAACTAAGGTAGTACTTGGATTGATTAAGGTCGGTTACATTTTACACATAAGCCTTTTTATTCAGGCTTGCGTTTCTTTTACGAGACTGAAAAATCTTCGGACTCAGTACCAACGGCTTATATCCCTTCACAGAAGATTTGTTCTTAGGATTTTTCCATCCTAAAAATTAATCGACCTCGGTCGAGTTTGAACCCTCGACCCTCGGGACTAGATGTTTCATTGCCGGATTTCATTCAGTAAGTGCGATTACTTGGTTCGAACACACCAAAATATCAATGAATCGAAATTTAAAAGCTTAAATTATAGTTACCTTTAAAGGAAGTAATTCAGTCGAATTGCCCATCCCTGTGGTAGCGTTGCTGCCTTGTCACGCAGCGGGCCCAGGTTTGAACCCTGACCGGGACAAGATTCTTGGGTGAGGTTTTTTCTGGATTTCTCTTAACTTGTAAGACAAATGTCAGGAAACTTCAAGGTCTAAATGGTCCCCGAACACCATATATGACCATCATAATCATCATAATTCATATTTACCTTAGATTAAGCTTACGATTAAGAATTTCCTGGCGCACCATCATTATCCATCATACCATCGGGGCAGCCGTAACCTCGCCTTGCAGGTGCCTCAATCTCAGAAGTGGGTTACAATTACGCCAATGCTAGGAGAGAACACCAGAAATGTCGAAATGATAACCTGGGGCATTGGATAACAATTCAGTCAAATCTATACATAATTTATAGCCTAGTTATCAAATATATTTCAATTATTGTTACATACATGTTTACTACAAATCTGACAGAATATATTTTCCATCGTAAATACATTTGGATATTTATAAACAATTTGTGGAAGCAGCATATATTTTGGACTTGTTTCTTGTTCATTAGAAGAGACCGGATTAATAGTGAACAAACTACAATATATATTGAGTGTGTTAGTGGAGAAAATATTACAAATACGCCAAGATAATATAGCATTAATAGATATTGAATAGACGTAAGATAACATACTCACAGGCCTACATAACTTAAAGAATGTAATAGAACAATTGTCTATAAGACATAAGTTTACACAAAGCTATTCAGAAGCTATGTGCGAATAACACTTCTAGAGTGAAATATATATTGAAAATATGTACGATAACGTACTCAGACGCCTATATAACATCTAGAATGCAATCAAACAATACATTATCTATAAGATAATACAATGCTGTTCAGAAACTGTGTGCGGATACTTGTTTAGTTAGTCTTCCGGGGCTAAATGAGTGGTCTAGTTTTGCTGAAACTCTGCATTTCGTCTACTACTGCGATGAACATCCTCGGGAGATTCTGTGAACACAACTTCCGGCTGCAGACTACAGTTGAGGAGTTCACAGAGAGCATGTAGAATCTTCTGAAGATGTCTACCGTAGTAGTAGACGAAACTTCGAGTTTCAACAAAACTGGACCATGCCCATTTTACTCGGAAAATCAATTTGACAAAAATCAAAACACCGGCCGTGAAATCCTACAGTTTTACACATTCAGTAAATAATATTGGTACTTTTTATTAATATCATGGTTTTAATATCCTACTTTTATTCACTATACGATATATTATCAACATTTTATATATGTTTTGTATAACAAATCCTAAATATTAATTGACTAATGTGTTACGAGAATCCCATTTCCATATTGTTTCCAGTTTATTAGATTGTTTACCTCTCATAATTATCGCTTCTTAATGGGATAATGTTGTCGTAAAGTTGCTGTATACAGAATGGGGAAGCTGTTTTACTTGCTTGTGGTATTATAATGAATTTGACACGTACCATAATTAATCTCTGCTTTGCGATGGAATATTTTTTTATGAAATTCTTGTTACTTTCATGCCTCAAGCTCTATGAATGATAACTAAATTTGCGTGGAATGAACATTTCTATTGGACATTATTTCCTGGTTTATATTTCTTCAGTTATTGTTTAAACCAGACTTTCTGTGAATAGAAATTAATGTAAAACAGTTGTATACTTCATATACAGTTAGTGCAAAAAGTATTGGTACACTTAAAAATAACACAGACAGAAATAAATAATTCCATTATTTCTTCACTACATACAAAAACAAAAATATGCACCTTTAAATTGAACTCTATCCCCTACAGCTCAGCAGTATCTACATGGATATCTACATGGACCAACACCTAGACTGGAAAATCCAGGTGAATAATACCTGCAAGAAAGTGTTCTCAATTCTTCACTCCCTAAATAGTTTTAAAAACTTCCTTCTTACAAAATTAAAACAAATACTTGTACAAACACTTATAATGCCACACTTCAACTACTGCGACATATTACTGACTAATCTGACAACTGATCTATCTTGACAGACTGCAGCGTGCTCATAATGCGTGCATTCCATTTGTATTCAATCTCCGTCGTTATGACCACGTGTCCCCATCATTTCAGGTTATCATGGCTACGCCTAAATGACAGAAGAACTTTACATTCACATACCTTACTTACTTACTCACTGGCACTATCGAACGCGTAGGTTCATGGCCGCGCGGACATAAGCTCTCCATACATTCCTATTCTGAGCTAATGCTTTCCAATCATTGCCTGTATAATCTACTTCCCTCAAATCATAGTTAATGTTATTCTCCCGCCTCATTCTTGGTCTACCAACTGGGCGTTTTCACTCTGGCTTTCCTACAAGAAGCTTCCATGCAAGTCTTTCATTCCCCATACGTGCAACATGTCCTGCCCATCGCAGTCCACGAGACTTAACTGTTCTTATTATATCTGGCTTCCTATAAAGACCATGTAGTTCGTTGTTATGAAGTCTTCTCCCTTCACCTGTCTGTTCACCTCTCTTTGGTCCAAAAAATTTTCCTAAGAACTTTATTCTCAAATATTTGTAATCTCCTTTCCTCCCTTAAAGTAAGAGTCCATGTTTCGCACCCATATAATATAACTGGTAGAATAATAGTTTTATATATTTTCAGTTTAACGTTTTTTTGAAAGGAGTTGGGACATCAAGAGTCTGCAATGCATAATAGCACGCATTTCCAGAATTGAGCCTATGTTTAATTTCTTTGTACATTTCATTCCTATTTGTGATTATTGTTCCTAGGTAGGCCTATTTGAATTCAGCCACTTCCTCAAAATTTCCCTCATTTGTCATTCATTAGCTGTCCATTTCCATTATGTAATGTATTTCTATCTTCAACACGGAAAAAATTTAGCACAAGTCATGTGACACACACTCACAACCAGAATGATGATCTATAATCCTCTACAACCTGCAGCGATGTTAAGGACTCTACCAATTACGTCTCATCGACGGACAAACGGAACATTTTAATTATGAATATAATTGATAGAATGTTAAAATTGTAACTGTTGGAAATATATCTAAGGCTGCTCCTGAGAATGAATCAAAAGGAAAGAATTGATGAAAACGTAATCCATGGAAAGAGAACAGCGAGTGATTGTACTATATACACAAAACGTTAGAAAGGATTTTAATAAATGCAATTTGTCAAATTGGCAGAGACGAATCTTCATCTTGTTACTTCAGATTTGTAATATTCTTTCACTTAGATCACAGAAATAACATAACCTACTTCTTCGATTGTCCTACTTAAAATGCGAGCATAAACTTACGGAAGTCTATCAGTCATTATTAATTCCAACGAGAGGCCATACTACTGTACAGATTTGCTCAGACAGTACCGGAAGGTCATGTATTCAAATCCTGGTGCCAAGCAAGTTAATTTGCGGTTTCTAATGGTTTTCTCAGCCATCTAAGGAAATGTAATGTTATCAACACGTTCCTTTCACCACTTGATCATTATTTCGTAATTAATTGGGAATCTGGTATTAGTTGAAACTGCACACAAGACAGATGAATGTAGACAGTATTGGACATATTGTTAGATATAATATGACCAAAGGGTTCAGTCTCTTTATAATAAAATTGAAATTAAAATATATATATATATATATATATATATATGTACTATTTGAGAGATTTGCGATCTCCTCTCTGTTAGTAGTTATGATACTATGAATTCTACAAATCATCCGGGGTCAGTGGATTGCTAAGAGAGTAACCTATCAGAGTATGGCCTCTTTGTCCCGTCGTAGATTTATGACACGTAAAACAAATTCATATCTTAACTAAGATATTTCTAAGCAAAATTTGTTTCCTGCTTCACACTGAATTTTGAGTTGTTAAAGAGCGTCGTTATATAAAGTACGATACTAACGCTAAGAAATATCAAATACTAAAAATTGCCAAGGTTAAAATAAGATCAGGTTAATGTTAAATCATGTATGGGTAGGAAGGTTTAACCTTCTTTTGCGATCATACTGTGTACTTATCATTGTCAGTGGTTCTTCAACATCTGATAGTTAAGTTTCGCAAGGTATTCATTTTTACCACATTCTTTGTTGTATAACTTTCCCTTTGTTCTATTCAAATCCTTTCTCCTTTCATCACAGGTTTGATTGTGTTTTCTCATGTTTTTCAGAATCTCTGTAGTATTTTTGCCTGTCTCACTGGAGTTCCGTTCATTTTAGGACAATATTAGTTTTTTTTTATTAACAAGACTGCTATTAACAGAAATCGGATCCTTAACTTAATGCTTGTTATACACAATGTATGAATTAAACTGAAGAAATTTACTTGATTATGAAGGATTTCTTTTTTCATGGCGCGACAGGCCTTGAAGGTCCTTAGCCTACCAGCCGGCTACTGGCCTCACATCCATATGTGTAAATCACAGAGATAGATGATCATTCTAGCCAGTGGTAGGGGTGACACGTGATCAGCATGACGGGTCCCCCGGCCGTTATAGCTGGTTTTCTCAACCTGTTATGAAGGAGTTATAGACAGAAAATTTGAGATAGGGAACCCAATATCTCCATAAAAAATCTTAGTTATCTGTTGTTAAAATTGTCTATATTTGTTACTCATAATCCACTATTAAAATGAATTAGGTGTATAGGATAGAGTGAGATGGCTCCAGACCTACATTTGGAGGTGGACGAAACGTTACAATTAGAATCTTATCAACATAATTTTTAAAATTATTATTTTAAATAATTAGACCTACTCAGTATTTGCAGATTTCGTAAAAGAAAAATTTTGAAAATTAATATTTTAAATAATTAGGTCTACTCAGTATTTGTACATTCCATATTGGAAATACGGCTGAGTAGAAACGGATGAGTAGGCCCTATGTATTCTTAATAGTTTCTAAATAGTTCCTAATTAATATCCGAAGCCATCTCATATCTCTTCTATTACTGGTATAGGCCTATGATTAAAATTATTGATTATGAGTATCGGATTAACAACTTTACGAATGTAATTATCAGATTGAGATTGGTTCGGGCTTTAAGAATCTAACGCGGCACCTTATTTTAGGTTAATTTTATTACCCATTTCTACTTTTACGGAATGAATGAGATGAAAATCTACTCTATCGTGATATGTAATTTGTTATGGTGCTCCTGGTTCGACACACAGCAAGCATTCACACACATTAATCATGCCGTCATTTATTTAGCCTGGGCCCTAGGCATCGAGGGAGGGCTACCATCCCTATTCTGCCCTAAGTTGACAAGCGTATCCGATTCATGAGGAAATATATGAGTACCCTCATTTGACCATCACAACAACATATTTTAAATACCCGTAATTTACTAAACCAGATTATTTTTTTTTTTACCCAACATGAGATGAGGTGAAATGTAATACAAAATTAATGAAGGATTTAATGAAGATTAAATTCATGTAGGGAAAAGGAGTGTAGATTGTTCGTGGGATGAAATTCGGAAAATGGGAGAACCCCGAGAAAACTCTGAAAAATCTCGGTGTGGTTCCCCATGAATACCTCTCCGGAACCACCAGGATTCTAACCTGACATACCAGTCGAGGCAGCCGCTCATGCTAGTCTTGCGTCCATCGAGACTGTTCTATGTAATTACTAACTCGAATATAACATTTCTAAGACCAGGCTTTCCCTATCTCAAATTGCTTCTCTTGCATCCCTTCTATAACTGGGTCAATTTCTTCGGTTTAATTCATTTCTCTTCTCTCTGTATTTTGTCACCAAACATGAAATACAGTATTGTTATAGTACTGATAATAATAATTGTCTTGAATTCGTAACAGTGCACACTTTAACTTCATGTTTTTTTCTCTCTTACTTCGTCCTCCCTCTCTCTTTCCACTTCAGCTCGCGTTATCTTTCTAGCCAACGCTCCATATTTTTTTGTTTTTGTACAATATGTGACAGCAATCCGTTTAAAATGTTGTCATAGTGATAAAAACGCAATCACTTTCAACGAACAAAATTAATGTATGAAAAATAAACAGGAACCTAAAGAAATAGAGAAGTTGACAGCTTTGAAACCTGTATTCGAGAAGTCTCCTGGACAAATCTTGGGTCGACCAACTATTTTTTTCCCCCCTCAGTTGTCAAACCGCAAGGCAAATATTGTGAGTTGAAATTAATCACTTTTCATTTAGATAATACTTATTATTGCAATAAACGAGAAAATTAAATTACATGGCTACAAACAATATTAATAATACACACTGTAAGGTATAAAATAAAATATTCTAAATACGATATGAACTAGTGGCGGATCCTGGGTATTCGCAAATAGCGTGTGCACACTCAAAAATAATACCATAAATATGGAACATTTAAACATATTTTTACAATGACATAACCCTTATTATTCTACTAATTTGGTTTTCATGAAATGTATTAAAATTTTCTGAAAAAAAAATTCGCTTTCCTAACCTGTAACTACCTTCGCAAATGCGAGCGTATCCTTGAATAACTGAACGCTGATTGCTGCTTTTGAGGCTTGTCTGTGTTTCGGTGGGTTTGCAACTAAAATTGCCTGAGATTCTCATATATGTTAGTGTTGACACTCTTGTAATGGTCATAATAAATACATTTTAAAACAAAATATAGTTATTTCTGTATCGCAAAAATAAACAAAAAATCTTTAGCACGATAGCTCCGATGAAAAAGGTCGGTGAAGAGGTGCTCATTGGTTAACAGAACACAGTATGAAGCATTCCCTTATTTCTAGTTTGTTTTCTTTTACGGATTTTGCTGTTCGTCGCATAAAGTCTTGTTCTGATTATCCTCTCGAGGCTAAGTGGAACCCGTTCCAGACCCTATACCGAAAAAAAATATTTGTTACAGCCGGTAGTCGAACCCGTTATGCCTGAGATGCCTGCCAGACATGTTACACCACAGAGGCTGTCACAATAGAAATATAACTTTCATTTTTAGTAATTTCATACCTAACAAATTTTGAAACTGATAATTCATACCCCAACAGAAAATGCAGAAACTGTCACCCATACGGCCATAGACGTTAGTGCATCTATAAATAAGAATGATATAACCAAAACAGAACATTTCATCTGTCATGTGCAGTGATATGAAGTTTGAAGCTAAAAACATCCTCTACTAAGTAAGTAATGTTCATTCTGAAAGACAATAAGGATTAAGCTAAAAAATCATGAAGCCAAGTGTAAATTTATTTAAAGACAACATAAAATTATGTATTTATTTATTTATTTAATGCAGGGCACTTGAAATACAGATCATTGACCCAAATGACAGACCTCATTAACATATTTGTAATAACTATACACAATATAAACACATAAACACTATACAAATATAAACAGAATAATCTTAAATAGATTGGTGGGTTTGCAGTGAGATAATTTTCCCTCTTGCCTCCCAGTAGCGTTAATGGAGTGTAGCAATTGTTAGTGCAGAACAGTGGAGAAGGTGAGCAGAATCCATATTGGCACCAGTCCTACACAGCATGCAGATAGGATTGTTCAATATCCCCAGACGATGAAGGTGGCAGTTATGTATGTTGCAATCCGAAATGTTGCAACAGCTTCTTTGCGTGGTCAATCTGGTACTTCGAAAAGAATTTTATTCCTCCATTGGCTTTCTTTGGTCCTTTCTAACAATGCCAGGTGGTATTGAGATTTCATCTTGAAGTAGGTAATAGTGGGAGATCTATGATAAGGTATTTCTTTCATGGTTGCTTGTAGAATTTGAATGAATCGTTTTGCAAGTAGATCTTCAGCCTTCATTTCCTGCGATCCCACAGTGTGATGGTATCCATTGTAGTGCAACTCGCTTATGGAAGCAAATAAGACTGTTGATGAATTTCCTACAATTTACAACTTCTTTGCTACAAGCCGATGTTAAATAGTTTGCAATTATACTAATTGCTGCTTGTGAATCTGATAGGATAACAACATTAGAGAAGGATTCTGGTCTACATGTGAGGTGGAAAAGTGCTGTTCGAATGGCTTCTATCTCTCCATCAACAGGGACACAATTTTCACCAAATTAAATACATGTTGTGAACAGATTACTGTAGATTCCAGATCCTGCATTTCCATTTGAACTGATTTTGTATCCATCAGTATAGACATGTAACCAACTCTCTGCTGGGTAATGAGTTGAGATGGTTTCTAGCGCAATGAATCGTAGGATTTCAGGTTGTGTTTCTGACTTGTTAATAGCGAGTTAGGTTCAAATCAAATTCTATTTTTAAAATTTCAGGTGGGTTTCTATTGGAGGTAATAGTCCAGACTTACCTGAGATATCAAACATGCTCCTTTTCTTTGTCGCGTGTTGTATAATTCTTTCTTGTTTTTAATCTTCTGAGGGGGTATTATTTTTGTTAGGACAGTAGGATATGTTAGGTAGCCGTATACATTTTTCATGCATTTTCAGTAGTTTTGGTTTCTATTTCAGTGTTGTGATTGAATAGGAATAGTAGCATTGCATCTATGGGGGTAATTTTAACGACACCAGTTATTAATCGTAAGGCTTGATTTTTGAACGCTCTACAATTTGTTGATATTTTGACGAGTAATTAACATACCACAACAATACGCCATGACTGGTTTCATGTACATTTTGTACGTCTGATTCAGCATAGAAGTAGCGCAACCCCATTTGCAACCTGCCAGACGTTTTGATGTGTTAAAGTGGTTTTTGGTTTTATCAGTCACAAAAGTGATGTGTTCATTCCAAGAGACTCGGGAATTAGATGTAACTTGAAGAAGTAATTCTTTTTCCACGTTGTGGTGACATTTTTAAGAAGTAATTCTCTTCATACCCGATGTTGTAACATTTTGAAGAAGGATTGGTATCCTAAAAAGAATTACTGGTTCAGGTTGGGTTTTATTTTCGATAGAGCCAAATTCTTTTCTTAGGGTCGGTAATTGGTACACTGGATAGGAAAACACTTTAAAATCACTGAAAACTGTTTCTTGTAGAAATAATTACAAATTTATTCACTTTGTAGGTTCCCAGCAGATTAAGTAAATGTAAGTGGTATTATTCTTCACTATCAATTAAAATAAATACTTTTCTTTTCTGGAATCAATTATTCTTGTATTAAATATTACATTTTATCTTGAGAACTCTTCTTGCTTCTATCATTTTGGAAAGTTATATGCAGAATGACTAGTGTAATTCTTTTATAATTTTTAAAGAACATTATTACATCACATGATGGTAATTTTAAATTCTATTGGTTAATAGTCCATTAAATATAAGGTTTAAATTGGATTTGTTAAATCAAAAAGTTAATTGTTTTTGACATCTAATCAGAGTTTTGTTTACTTTCATTTAAAAATATGAAGTAAAGCAGGTGTTCTTATTACAGTTATAACAGAAAGCTTTATAATTTTGACAACAATGACTTAAAACAATTTTTAGAAGCATTATTTACAAAAACTTATGTAATACAATTTCTTTAATTGTTACTGAGACATTTTTATTCAACAATGACCAACACTGAATTATTTAGATATTTTTCTTTATTTTATTTAACTTATATTTAAATATTAAAAGAATTTTAAAGTATAAAATTATTAACTTAAACTTTTATATTATTATGATACTAAAATCCTGCTTTAAGCTCCCAAATATTGAAATGTAGAGACATTTTCTAACTGAGCGTTGTTACAAAAATGTTTGGTTTAGTTGTAACATAGGGTAAATGTCTGGCATGCACTTTTGGATGTATTCACTGTCATTGAGATTTCTTACAGGACTCTTCACAGTATGCACAATCCGTTTTGAAGCCTCCTTTTTGGGTGCAGAAGTACAAATTACAAGATCATAGGAATACATAAGGGCATGGACATTAGATTGTTTAATGATGGCAGAAATTAAATCATTGACGTGTATATTGAAAATAAGACAACTAGTGATAGTATCTTGTGGAAGTTCTGTTTAAAGTTTCTTAAATTTAGACACCGTGTCACCGTAACAAACTTGAAAGTATTTCTGAGTGTTGACGTTTGTTATCCAATTTACCATTTTTCCCATAATTCCATTGTTTGCCAATTTGAGGAGGAGATTCTCCTTCCAGACTGAGTCATATGCACTTTTAAAGTATATATATATAGAAGTGGTGATCAGGTTTCTATCTATATTATCTTTGATGTGCTAGGTGAAGATCGCTGCTTGTTCTATTGAGTGATGTTTTTTGAAACCTGCTTAATTTGGATGGAATGTATCGAAAGTTTCAAGATACCAGGTGAATCTGTTGTATATCATTATATTTGTGAAAAATGTGGTCCTGTAATTGGATATGTTTCAGGGGGTTGGCTTTCTTTGATATAGGGACAACTATAGTTTTTTCCAGTGAGAAGGTACTGTGGAGGTCCAAATTTTGTTGAACAGATATAACAATGTTTGCCTTGCATTATTTCCCTATGTTGGATAAACTCGGAACAAATTAGATCAGGACCAGGTGACTTTTTTTTTTTGCGTAGTTGACTTATTGCTAAATGCAGTTCATAAATGGTGAAACCTGCATTAAAAACATCGTCAGTGGATGTGTCACTTTGATTTGTTTTTAATTGGTCGATTTTGTACTTTATAATAGAAGTTTTCTTTTGTGACTTAAAGTAGTGTGTTGCAAGGGCACTAGAAATTTCATCGTCAGAGACAAGAACTGTGTTCCCATATTGGATAGGTTGTTTTCTTGTTATTATGTGTTTGTTTTGTAGTTTACTGTGGAAATTATATATCTTGACACGTCCTTCCTGTAGTCCATTTTGGATATAAAATTAATTAAATAGAATCATTTAGCTTCAATAATAGCTCTTTTAGTATTAGCTACAGAGCGCCTCCATTGTTGCACATCTACTGGATCATTTGTTTCTTTCGCTTTCTTTTGAAGAGCATCTCGCTGTTGTGTTAAGAGAGTTAGACTATTCCAATAGGATTTATATCCTGTTTGTTGTCCACAGGGAACATACTTTCTTGCATGTCTTAATATTATGCTATTGATTTGATTGTGTATTTTGTCAGGATGTTGTTCAATGTTGAAGTTGCTAATATCTAAATCAGATTCTAGAGATGTTTCATACTTAGACTAATCAGTCTTTTTGAAATTACATGATGACTTAACTTTGGGACGTATATTATTTCGAGATGGGATCTGTATGCTTGCTGGAACTATCCTGTGGCCACTTCCTGGATCTACAATAACTGTGCGACTCGTAACGTTTCTGATGTCAGAAGAAACAAACAGAAGGTTGGATTTATTCCAGTGAACAAGTACTTATTGTATTATCTACAGTATATATTGTATATAAAAATATACTATGTTTGTGGCGGCAATTAAAAAAATGGTACACATATTATAAATTACAATTTGGCAATGTGGCTGTAAGGGATAAAATACCCGTAATACCTCCTGGGGGATAAGAGGGGAGGTTAAAATGGGGGGGAAATAGGCCTATATTAAAGCATAATTCTATAACACCTGGATGCATTCAAATTAACACGCATGCATATAATTTTCAATCTTCTAAAAGTTCTACGGAGGTAAGAGACCCCTAGCCAATTAAGAAGGGCCGGGGGAGGGGTAAAATCTAAAAATAATCGAAAACGTCACGACAATTTATTTTTTTAAAATTTGGTTTATATTATAAAATTACTATTTTAGATTTATTTTTTTAGAAAAATGTTCGTATGCAGTTAATTGCATATACATTTAACTGTATCCGTATGAGTGAACTAAGAGGATATACAGGATCGCTACAACTTGATAAAGCGAATTTCTTGAGGGAGACGGAAGAACCATTGTATTGTGGATAATTCTGAAATTATAAAAAGTATAAAGACATTAAACAAACGACAAAGTGAAACTCGATTTTTTTTCTAGAAATAGGATTATTTTAGATTAACACAAGGGCAAATTTCATTATAAATAATTGGAACACATTAAACAAACCACAAATTGAGACTCGACATTTGTTTTTTTCTAGAAAGAATGAAATAGGATTCTTGTAGATTAACACAATGACAAATTTTCCTTGAAAGCAGCACATGTAGAATGTTTAATTCATTTTACGTGTAGAAGCAGGCGGAGGAAAATTATAATAATTATTAGTCATGTACGTAAATCAATGCAAGTTGTAGCCTAATTAGAAGGTATACTGGTCCATATATTTATTTCTCTAAATTACATGTTAGTCAGGATCGGTGATTTAAAGACAAAAAAATGCAATCTCTACCAAGATGTCATGTTTTCTCATTAGATTTTCAGGTGATCAAATTATAACCTAACCTTTCGAGTATTGTAGTTTGTAAAGTAAGCATGTGGATGCAAAATAAACCTGTTTAAATTATTTAAAAATAATTCGGTTAAAGTTTTTAATACGCTTTTAGCGGATTACACGTTCAGTGGTTTTTTTCGGATCGAGTATGGATTTAACACCAAACAAAATTTATGGAAATGGCGTAATAAAAATAATAATTATATTAACTCTGGGACAGTTACGATGTAGCATTGTTAAACGAATTTTGTATACTGTATATGTATGTAATTATGTAATACGGCCACCTGCCCTCTAGTGCGGTAATGTTAGTAAATTACAGAGATATATATTTAATTAAATTCTGCTCCCTGGTTATTACTTTCCATTCCATCCCATTAACGCAGTTTAACCTCTCGCCTTATAGGTAATTTTACGTGCCACACGCCACCTGGGCCTTACAGTGACACCATCTTCGGAAGATGGGATTTCAAGTATAGATCACTTACATTCTTTCTTGACCATATAAGGACATAGAGAGCCTCTCCAACTGATCTACATTATCCTATAAAAAGCTTATGGCCTTTTGTAAGTGATATATCTCATCATCATCATCATCAACAACAAGGATTAAGCCCAGTGGCCAGTTCCAATCTCATTATAGGTCGAATTGGTCCTTCCATCTCTTCAATGGTCTCTCCATCATTCTTCCCTTTTGGTTTATAATTATATATTCTTCTTGGTATGCGCTCTTCATTAATTCGTAATACGTGCTGAAGATAAGCATTTTGATAATATTTTATTATCATTTAGTAAAAAAACATGGTTAGATAATATGTAAAGCACCCAGAAAAAACAAGGGGAAACAATTTTTTGATTTAAACATTTTTACATTATGCCTATCTTGATATCAGTCCATAGTCATGGAAACGATACCTATACTTTTGACCTCAATTAATATGAGGAAATTATATTTTTCTTTCATTGCTCCGAAACATTTGAATATATATATAATCCACCGCTGTGGTCTCGAGGTAGCGTGCTGCCTTGTCACACAGCGGGCCCGGGTTCGATCCCCGGTCGGGGCAGTTTTTCTGGGTGAGGTTTTTATCGGGGTTTTTCCTCACCTGTAAGACAAATGTCAGGAAAACTTTAAGGCCCAAACGGTCCCCGAAATCATATGATCATCATCTTCATCATCATCCTTATCATTATCATCATCATCATCATCATCATTCTTCACCGGTGTGGAAGGCAACGGGAAGCTACCACACCTACACAATTCCCTAGTAAAGCTGCAAGCATAGCATGAAAATGCTATGATTGCAGTGAAGGACCTGCCTTCGGGCAGAATTACTATGGATGGACATATATGCCTATATATATATATATATATATATATATGGATATTTTGTTTACGTGATTAAATGAAACTCAGTTTGGATAATTCTGTATAGCGATGGCATATAAAGACTATTGTATAAAGCTTAAATACATTTAATCTAATGTGTGGAAATATTAATAGAACGCTTAAAAACACAAGAAAAAAAAACAAAACATGACATTTTATAAAGTAATGGCTGTTCATGTATTGATGTATGAATCAGAATGTTGGACGATCGCTAAAAGACAAGAACAAAGATTGGAAGCAGCTAAGATGAAATTTTTAAGATATATAGCAGGATGTACTCTGCTGGATAAGAAAAGAAATGAAGATATAAGAAAGGAACTAAATATTTTCAAACTTACAGACCGAATAATTAAATATAGGAACGACTGGAAAGAACATATTGATAGAATGCCAGAAGGAAGATTTCCAAAATTATTGCTAAATTATAAACAGCACGGTAGGAGAAATGTTGGACGCCCACAGAGAAGATGGTTTGAACAATTTTAACAATTCTAACTTTTATGAAACCGGAACGAACGAACGGATTTAATCCTTGGATGATGATGATATAAATCTTTAGACTTAGTTTTTAAGTTTGCAATATTTCAATTGAATAACGGCGTTTGTAAGGTGGAAGCATTATATTAAACATACGATTCTGAAAAGATAAAATATGATGGGACAAAAACTTGTTAGAAGACCAAATATTAGATTGGTTAATGCGTTGAGAGAATACATCAGAATATCGCATGGAAGTAGCCTATAGTTTAGAAAGCATTAAGTTATTAGAGAAGGCTGTAAAAAGGATGATAAGGGGATTGTAATGATGGATTTAGTCTTGTATGATCATTGATTGATATTCTAGTCTCTGCAGCTAAAACTTACTTTATGTTTCAAGTCTAAAATAAAACATTACTTGTAGATAATGAAAAACCGAGAAACGTATTAAAGGTTGAATTTCTTAAATGACAGGTATTTTCCAAACTTATTTTTTTATGTCTTGTTTTATACATGTAACTAAATGCCTCATATATTTGGCGCTATTGAATTAACAGAACTTTGAGAATGTGTTACAATTTCTTAGTGATTTAAGAGGAATTGAATTTTGTTAATTACATTAAAAATTTTAATTTTAGCCAGGAAATTAGTTTAGAAAATATATCTTCCTATTTGAACTTAATTTGCTGTGATGAGGTGTAGATGGTGGCTGTGTGGAAATCAATTTGATGCGGCAACTCGTGCATTGGCCTGAAAAGGCACTTAGTTAAGAGGAGTAAGGCGCCATCCCTAAGCAAAAGAGGGGATGTCGTCAGAGGACGAATTCAGTACTTTGAAAGCTGCAATTTCATGCTCCGATAACCGAGACGGAGAAGCAAAGGTATGCAGTTTTGCAGATTAGTTGCATGTTGCTACTGTAACTGCTATTTGCTTTAATTTTCCTTATGCTATTTTTATATTTCAAACTGTTACAGAATATTGTGATATTTATTTATTTACCCACAGTGTATGTAAGTATGTAAGTGTGTGTATATATATATATATATATACATATACATTTTCAATATGCGTTTGGGTTTTATGAAGACCATTTAGTATTTTTTTAACGCTGGAAATTCAGAACATAAGGATCGCAATTGAAACCTGTGCATGAAAGGACCACGTTTAAGTAAATAGTTATAAATACCACGACGCAAGAATGGAATGTGAATGATTACACTATAAAGCAAAAGTGAGAAGAGGAGAACGGGCCTTCGTACAAGGTATGGGGCACGGGGGACGAAATTTTCTCATGGAATTTCGGCCAGTATGGGACCATTGGCCAGCCAGGGTCGTAGGGATTTGGGTACCTATATTAAGTAGCTGCTGCAAGTAGACAAAATAAGCTATAACGGTTGAGGGTTCCGACATGTTTAGCACGTGTCACCTCTTTACTGCCCAGTTTTCGCCTAGACCGGGACTCGAGCCCGGGACCCTTGGCTTTCCGGGCCGGGTGCTCTACCAACTGAGCTGCCGAGGCGAGTTGCGATCTAGACGCAAATTTTTCTCTTATATACGTTGTGGTTCCCTATCGCCAAATGCTTTTGAAACCATTGTTTCTATCTTTGCAAATGGCGGCTTCTTGGTTGGGAAGACATTTGTTGGGAATTTAACATTGCTTTGAAAGCTAATAAGGCTTCTAATGATGTTTTTATTATTGGTTTAACATTTTCTCAATGAAAGATAAATTAAATTTGAAGAGAAAAATGTTCGCCTAGACCGGGACTCGAACCCGGGACCCTTGGCTTTCCGGGCCAAGTGCTCTACCAACTGAGCTACCGAGGCGAGTTACGATCTAGACGCAAATTTTTCTCTTATATACGTTGTAATTCCCTATCAAGACTTTTCTTTTGTATTTTTTTTTAAACCTGGTTGAGTGGTAGACAAGGCCTTAAGGCCTTAACTCTGCCAGGTAAAATAAAGCTATTATTATTATTATAATCATCCACTTCTGTGATTAATGCATGTGTACGTGAGGCTAGCAGCCGGCTGGTAGTCCAAAAGGTCTTTCTAGGCCTATCGCGCCATGGAGTAGTAGAACTAGTCTTGTGGTGGCCTAACTCATGAAATCTATTTATTATTGTTGTTGTAATTATTATTATTATTATTATTATCACAATTTAAACCTCTCATCTTTAAAATCATTCACAAAATGTAACGATTCTGTTTTATATATTAGTTCCTTAATGACGCATTGAAACCTTGAAATAAAGAAAAGACTGGAACGTTTGCCAGCGGTGTTTTTAGGCTTTGAAGTATTTTTACGTAATATTAAACTAATACACGGGAGCTATGACTTCACTCCCTTTCCGATAGAGGTCATATTTAGGACATTTTCGCCCAAATATTAATCATCATCAAAGTAAGATCGTCTAGACCGTTAAAATGTTTCGATCTAACCATTGTTGTTAAAGAGACAAGTAAACAGAAATAATGTACTTTTAAAATATAGAGTGTTGTTAAATTTACAGGTAATTTGATATAAGACTACTATCGTACAAACAGAAGGTCCCGGGGGGGGGACGAAATAGCTACTCTTTTTACTCTCTGAAAGTAGTTTGTTTTAACGACTAAGTTTTTTTAATTATGATATTTAATTTCTCTTTTGATTACTGTATTTTTTTGGTCTTCGATCAATCAGTTTGGCGGCATCCCATAATTGGTCCGAGATCAAAGGACTAATAAATGAAATCCATCTGTCTAATTTAGGATATCAAATGACACACTGTGTGACCAATCAATTAAGCTACTCTCCAGTGAATTATACGTGTTCTAAATCGCCCTAACAGAGATTCACCTTTAGTTATATAATTTATTTTATGTACTGGCATGCTTATTGATAAATTTATTTAGTTTGTAGATCAACATTTTTCAATTTAAAATACGAAGAAATCGTATTTTAATCGTATTTTAATATAGGCTTACTTAAAAATCTTAGTAAATTAAAAAGTCAGTTGGGATAGATATATAAGCAGACTAAAATACGATATACATGGGCAGCAAAAAATAGCCTATAAAGTAATGAAACATCTAAATAAACAAGAAAAAGATACAATACAGATCAATGCAATTGAGGAGAAACAATGGGAAGAACAAAACAACAAAGAACAGAAAGGCAGCTGGAATAGACGGAATTAATATGGAATTAATAAAATATGGAGGATTTTTTTTAAACTGAGATTATTACATTTTTTAAATTTATGTTGGAAACAAGCAACAATACCAGAAACCTGGACAACAGCATTAGGATTCTCTTTACCATAATAGTGACAATTGTGTCGATTAACACGTCCGTTCACGTGGAAAACAGCTTCACCAGAAAAGTGCAATTTTCTGTACCACTGTTCCTCGTTTGCTGATTCCCTTACAACAAATTCCCAAAATTCCATCCGCCTGTCAGGGTCGTCTTCATTAAGTTCGTGGACACGAATCGGTTTGAAGGGGTGGTACTTCTCACGCTTCAAAAAACGACACACACTCGATTGACTGATATGAAGCTCACGTGCAGCTTGGCGGGTTGATTTTTGTGGGCTAGCGTCGAACGCCTCCACAATTCTCTTCGTTGTTTCTGCATCTGTGCTAATGCGAGGCCTTCCAGGTGGTTTGATTTTCTGCATCCTTCCCGTTTCCAGCACTCGTTTTCTCCACTTCCCCACAGTCGACGGCTGCAATGCTACGTTAAATTCACGTCTTGCCCGTGTTGCGGCCTCGCGATCATTAGCATACGTTATTGCCCATGCAGCAATTGTAATTTGCTGTTGCATATTCAACGCCATTTTGACTAATGACGTAAGTTGTACACTGTTTTTTTTGTTCCATTGTTGTAATTTGAATAATTGCCTTTCCAACGGTAATTTCATATTTCCTGTAATGATAATATTTTCATCACACAACGCGATCAAACGTATTGCTATATTTATGATTCACCCGTGTGTATGTATATATATATATATATATATATATATATATATATATATAAAATGAATTATAATTCTTTTTTATATATAACTTTATTAGGAAATAATATCCATGAAATTATTTTAATGAAATATATGCTAATCTTAGGAAAAAAAAAACATTAGTTGAAATACATTCTCGTTAAAACATGATTTAAATGTTGATATAATTTTACGCTGTTTATAAACATTTTTAGGTAAAACAAAACCACGTCTTTCAATTTTCAGAAATTAAATATGTTTTAAAATTATTTTAATTTACTTTATGTACAACCGAACAGCCGGGTAATATTTTGGGGAAAAGCCTATGTCCAGAAACGATGTCTTTCGATGTTATAATGATGACAAAATCGAATCAAAACTCTCACGGTCAACGATCTCATATCTGAACTGGTCATGTGATGACCATAAGTTAATAATACATCTGCAGAACTTACCTTACGCACGCTCAGTAATACCTGGTGGGCGTTGAATTTCTTGAGCTGGAGCCATATCTCGTGCAAGCGGATCTTCTTCCGACTTTACAGGGGTCTCATAAAGAAGACATAAACAAAAAAAACGAGACATGTTAAACCTGCGATGCTATATATAAATTCCATATATTATTTTATTTTGATATGGTTGAATCATATTAAAATAGTGCGATGTACATACCACATGCTGGATATTTCTATTATCTGTTTTCATATGACATGGGAAAACGCAACTGATACTAAATATTAACAAAAATAACCTTATATGTAAAGCGATGTTTTTTATCTTGATGCTTGTAATTGTAGCACTATATATAATTATGCATTAGTTGATCAAAATTGTATTTAGTAAATCCAATCCACGGACCATATACTTATGTAATATAAATTTGATTTTTTTTTTTTTGAATAAGGCAGTATTAAACTTTAAGATAAAAATGGTTAGAGATTATGCTTTATATAGGCTATATATATATATATATATATATATATATATAGCGCACTGCGCTACAAGCTGGAAGGTCAAGGGTTCGAGTCCCGGTGGGTCAGGATTTTTAAACTGACTCAAACCTTCTGGCGGCACTATGGCCTCTAACGGAAATGAGTACCAGACGCTTGTTCTGGTGGTAAAGGCGGCCGTCACGCAGGGCTGACATCAAGTGCCAATTGTCAAGAAAAAGTGGAAGCCTTAACCTCCTACTACCTCAAGGGCCATATATATATATATATATATATATATATATATATATATATAAAAATGAATATTCACACTTCAATTCTGAATTTCATAAAAACAATCAATTGATATGGCATGATCACGTAATAAGAATGACAGACAAAGGGTAGATTAAAAACAACCTAGGATGGGTACCACCTGAGAAGAAGAAGAAGAGGACCGCCAAAAATAATGTGGGTTGATTGTTTTTTAAGCAGTCTTTCGGTGGACGATAAGATTGGAATGACGGTAAAATGCGGATGAAAATGACAATATATGAATTATTGGACACAGTAAGATGTGATATACTCTTTTGTCATCATCATCATCTTAGTAAATTAACGAATTTAGGCCATTTGTTGACCTGTTTCGGCCTCAAGAGAAACACCATCCAAAATTCTTTTGAGTGGACGTCCTGGTCTTCTTCTTCTTCCTGCAGGTTGATATCTTAACATTTGTTTGGGTATTCTGTGATCTACTCTTTTGTAAAACTGCTAAATAAATAAATTATAAATATGTAGTATTTAAAATCACGTGGTAGTAAGCCAGAAATAAAAGGAAAAGTATAAAACTATATCATTCGGAGTAATAATCAATAAATATATCATATATGGTCGACATTGTAGTACAGTTTAGGCCTACACAAATGTAATATTTAATAATTTCCGTTTGGGTTTAATTTTCATTATTTACCTTCAAATGTTATTATTTGCAAATCAAGTTATGTTCATTTTAATTCATATTAATGACTATTATAATTAACTCCGGAGTGTTGTTATTAGTGAAATATATTCTAATTATCTATAAAATATTAATTTTATTATATATTAAGACTCACGGCTATCGTTATGTATTCTAAAATACCTTTTCGGGATTCTTGGCCGTGTCTTGCAGTGTTGTCTTCTCGACGTTTCATAACCTTCTGTGGATGACATCTTTAGGAGATTTTGCTTTAAACTAATATAATTTGCATTATTCGTATAATTTAGAAATATTAATGTTTCCTTTTTAAATTCAACCGATAAGAAGTCCGTCAGGGAGGAATTGCATAAACTAAGCGAATACCTCAGCATGTCGAATTTATGGTCCCATTTTTCTAATTTACGGTATTTATATATCTTTTGTTAAATTGAACAAACTCTATTCCTGATGCCAGCTTATTTAAAAAAATGTCGGACTGCAGTGAAAACAAATTATGGTTAACCGTAAGTTATTACATATTTCGTATTGTTTAATTTGACACGAATTTAAATCACATAGTTACTTACTTACTCACTGGCACTATCGAACCCGTAGGTTCATGGCTGCGCGGACATAAGCTCTCCATACATCCCTATCCTGAGCTAATGCTTTCCAATCATTCCCTGTATAATCTACTTCCCTCAAATCATAGTTAATGTTGTTCTCCCACCTCATTCTTGGTCTACCAACTGGGCGTTTTCCTTCTGGCTTTCCTACAAGAAGTTTCCATGCACGTCTTTCATTCCCCATACGCGCAACATGTCCTGCCCATCTCAGTCAACGAGCCTCAACTGTTCATATTATATCTGGCTTCCTATAAAGACCATGTAGTTCATTGTTATGTAGTCTCTCTCCATTCACCTGTCTGTTCATCTCTCTTTGGTCCAAAAATTGTCCTAAGTACTTTATTCTCAAATACTTGTAATCTCCTTTCCTCCTCCTTAAAGTAAGAGTCCATGTTTCGCACCCATATAATATAACTGGTAGAATAATAGTTTTATATATTTTCAGCTCAACGTTTTTTGAAAGGAATTGGGACATCAAAAGTCTCTGCAATGCATAATAGCATGCATTTCCAGAATTGAACCTATGTTTAATTTCTTTGTGCATCTCATTCCTATTTGTGATTATTGTTCCTAGGTATTTGAATTCAGCCACTTCCTCAAAATTTCCCTCATTTGGCATTAGCTGTCCATTTACATTATATACTGAATTTCTACGTGTGACCATATATTTAGTTTTACTGATATTTACTTCCAGTCCTAATTTCTTAGTGTTACTCAATAGTGTGTGCGTGTTGGCCTTTAGTATCTCCTCGCTATCGGCCAGTAGTACTACATCATCAGCATAAACTAACAGCTTATTAATACCATTGAGTTGTAAGCCTTTCTCATTCTCTAAAGATTTAATGGCATGCTCTAGTACAAAATTAAATAGTAGAGGAGATAGTGCATCTCCTTGCTTCAACCCATTCTGGATTTCAAAAGTGTCTGAAAACTGTTTGCCTACACGCGCCCTACTCTTTGAGCCATTTAGACACATTCGTATAAGTCTAACTAACTTTTTAGGAATTCGCCGATTCATTTTACCATTGCTTTATTAAAAATTTTAAATAAATGAACATAATGTATCTAATGGGATACATGCCAATTGTATGGTGTGCATTGAGACGAAGGAAACATGGCGGTTGCTAGAGTCAGTTCTTAATTTCGGGTTTCAAGTAAACCCCCACTTCCAATTGCCAAATTTTATTTTACTGAGTTTAGTTCTAAAACATCGAAAATTGCGATCGCTAGAGCAATTTTTAAATATTCGTTTCAGGTGAATTCCTACATCTAATGATCCGATTTTATTGGTTAATGAACTCTATCTTACTTTTTAATTAGTCTTTATATGCCAAGTTTGGTTCCGATGAAACAAAATTACGACCGCTAAGGTACTTATGAACACACGCATACAGATATATGTGTTGTGTGTGTATAGGTATATATAAAATAAAATAAGCTAAAATATACCTTCTTAGGTAAAATCCGTCGTCCACACATTAGGACCAGCAGCATCAACCACCAAACTGGATGCTGTAGAGAAGAATGAACTGCTGAAGATGGGACGGATGTCCTGAAAGACCTACAGGCATAAAGATTATACGTTTTATAAGTTGAGGACGACGGATTTTACCTAACAAGGTATATTTTAGCTTATTTTATTTTATGACTCTCCACCTCAACGGTTTTAACAATGAATTTTATTAGTATTGATAGGTATATATATTGGCCATGGTCATTATCGATGCTATTAGATGGGATCGGTGAAGATGCGTAATTTTTTTCAAAACTCTTTTCATAAGAACAATCTCAATAGCTTCATTCCTTCGGAATTCGCTAATAATGTGACTCTCTTCAGGATATATAAATTCCACGTGTCCATTTTTTAACAATTTATTTAGAGTAGTTTGAACATATTTGTTTATAACTGAGTTTAGATATTTGAATGTTTATCTTCAGAGTGTTAATATCCATGTGTGGTTATGTAGGCTACGGCTTCTAACTAATATTAAATTTCATGGATTGTGAAAATGAATTTAATGTGATATGGGTAAATGCAATGACATTTCAAACCCAGCATTTGTCTTGAAGGCTGAGGAAAATCTGGAGAAATCTCAGTAAAGATTGGTGTGTATCGATATTTGAACTCAAAATTTTCTGAATACGGTTTTAGCCGCTAAGTTTTTTAATTCACTATTTGTATGGCAATTGTTATAATATCAATTTAGAAAATAGAGTTTTAAAACCTTCATTAGTCCAAAAATCAACTCGTACTCGTCTTTATAAAATAATGGCTCGACCAGTCCTATGTTATGCGACTGAAGCGTGGACTATAAGGACGAGAGATGAAAGCAGACTAACAGCTTGTGAGAGGAAATTAATGCGCCGAACAGCTGGCTACACCGAATGGGATCGAAAGAAAAATGTAGAAATCCTTCAAGAACTTAATGTGTCACCAATACTTGACTACATCTCCAGATATCAGCTAAACTGGAAGGAACATGTCTCAAGAATGGCTAGATCCACGATCCCCAAGGCAATAATGAACTACTGTCCAAATGGGAAACGGTCACTTGGTCGACCTATGAAAAGGTGGCACGAAAACTGCTTTCTCAGGCCGTAACAGTTCTTCTAGGACTACTACCTGGCAGGATGATGATGATAATGATGTTTATACAGGCTGGAAATTTAGATGCTTATACAACCATATTTATACAGGCTGGAACTTAACTGTACCGACAAACTTTTTCATTGTTCAGAGATGTTGTTGAGTGTTTTGATATAAGAAACCCAAGGTCTCTGTTTGACTTAATTCAGTAGAGGAGATGAATATGTTGATGTGTTAGACGTGCAGCTTGTACTTTGGACCGAGATAAGATGGATTGTGATAAATTAAAATTAATGAACTAATCTATACGTGGGTAACTTGTATGAGCAACTACGTTACATAAGCCCTACACTTTTTTTTGAGGCGGAAAGAATTTTAATAACCCCTGAGTATACAGAGAAGAAGAGTGGTGTTAACACTTCACAGTGTAAGTATCCTAACTATCACAACGCTTGGATTTAAGAATGCAAATGTCTTTGTAATCTATCAGAATTCATCTACATATTTAATCCAGAAACACAACCTGTAATAAGTCATCGGAGACATGGT
Organism: Diploptera punctata; assembly: GCA_030220185.1. NCBI lineage: Eukaryota > Metazoa > Arthropoda > Insecta > Blattodea > Blaberidae > Diploptera > Diploptera punctata. The sequence continues at coordinate 29,529 of JASPKZ010009545.1, forward strand.
TTCCTTATGTTAACCCATTCGTCTCAAAAGACGAGGTACACTCGCCGGCCGGCAGTTAAATAGTCTTGAACTCAGAAGACGAGGTACACTCGCCTAACTCTACTGTTATATATTTTGCAATATTTTGTACATCCATTGGCAGGGTAAACTTTTGTTAACATTTTTGAATAATAGAGGAATATGTTTTGGTCTTCACCCTTATTGTGATCTCAAGTGCCGTTGTCTTTTGTTTGTTTTGAATGTCTGAATATATACAATATCCTATAGTTTACGGTAACTTAAATCTAGTTTCTGAGGAAATACATTGGGCATTTAAACCTGAAGCGAATAGGTTAAAACACACAGACAGCATCCCTAATTAACCTAGTCGATAGAGTTCTGTTGCATTCTGTATAACGATTAAGACGTTTGATTAATGAGAGAACCAGTTGACTTTATGAATACTGATGGTGGTAGAAAGACTGGATATTTTTTTTTTGTTTGCATGGTAATTGTGAGAGGGTGGAGAGGTTAAGAAGTCGATGCTTGGCTCGAGGCGCCGCGACGCAGCTCTGGGCCTCTGTGTAATAACTCGAACGTCAGCCATCTCTCTTCCTCGTAAATGGTGGAACGACCCCATTTAGACGGTCATCACGGGAATAAGGACATTCTGGTCTGCTTCATGTTCTCAACACGGAATTATCTTTCCGTTCTACACCATTTGACTAATGCGATTTTCCTTGCAATATTATTAATATTTGCGCCTAAGCGTAGGAGTGAACACCCAAAATGCGGTTTGTTCACTTATTTCAAATTTTAACTGTCTAGCATATCTCGTAACAACCCATCTACAAATTGATTCCACCAAATTTAATTTTATCGTGTAGTAAACGTCACAAACTTGGATTGAATAATAATAATATCTTTTATTTATTTAATTAAATAAATTAAGGATTTTCATCAAGTAAACGCCAATTCAATTCGTATTTTATTTATATATAGATTTTTAATGTTTACACATCTTCTGTGCCTAAGTTTTATTTTTCTTCTCCACTCTTCTCTATCCATCCACTCCATGTCCTCCAGTTCTCTTGTTCTCATTCCCGTTCTTATTGCTTGCACCCACGAGTTTCGAGGTCTTCATTTCCTTCTTCTTCCAGGTGGACACCATTCCAATGTTTTCCTGAGTAACCTTTTTTTCTTGCATTCGTTGTACGAATTTGTACCAATTTAATTGCTTATATCTTATATAATCTACTATTGAATATATAATATTAATTTCTTCTCGTATGATGATGATGATAATAATATAATAATAATAATAATAATCCATTTAAACTTGTAGAGTTAAGGCTATAAGTCCTTCTCTTCCACCCAATCGGAAAAAAAAATTAAATGTAGAAAATATTTACACGAGATCATAATATGTATACAATTATAAGTAAATCCGTGTACTAATTTGAACTAAAATTTATGATGAATCAAGTCAGTATTAGGGAAGCAAAAAATCGGAAACATCAATTATCTCTAAAAGAAGAGAACGAATTAAAAAAAAAATACTTCTCTTAAAGGAAGCTAAATGTCCGATAGTTTCATTATGTTTGTGGTAAGTATTCCCCCCCCAGAATCAGGTCAGTAAGTACAGTATAGGAATTACAACAATGGGATGTTCTGTGTTGTGGAATCTGAAGTAGGAGGTTCTGGTGTGATCGTGTGCCCAAATTGTGATTAGAGGACAGCAGATGGAAGCGAGAGGATAAGTAGCTTAGTGTATAGATACGTAAAATTTTGAATGCATTTTTCTACGATCATGGAGATGGCACCAACAAAGTTCGCGATGTATCAAGAAATGTAATCATATTTACAAAAATTGAAAATATATCTAATATACGTGTTATGAATAAGTTGCAATTTATATGCTAGTCATCGTTAATGTCTGTCAATAAGATGTCGCAATAATTAAAATGTGGCATCACGAGAGTTTGCACTAGAATTCTTTTGAGATCTGACGGGAGGAAAATCAATCTATTTAAAGAATACATTGTTGAAAATACTTTATTTTTTCTTTTTGGCATTTCCTTCATTTGGATTTTGCAACTTAGATTGTAGTCAATATAAAAACTCAAACTTTTAACAAATGAGGCATATGGTTTTTGCTTCGTTATTTAGCATGATGGCCGGCAGTAAGTTCTACAAATTTACGTGATGGAATTTTAATAATTTTGTTCTCTATTTGACCTAATTGAGTTCAAATTTTAGCGTACAACTCTGAAAAAGATCTGTGTGGGACAACGGTAAGCATTTTTGACCGGGATCTAATGGATCTTGATTCGATTCCTGGCTTCATCATAGACTTTCTTATTTGAATAGCCCTTGGTTGGAATCCATTTAGCGAGTACAGCTGAATGCCTATTTGGCATGAGAAGTAGCGAAACCTTATTACGAAAACTGAGACTATGGTTGAGGCTAGCCATCTTCCATTGGCTAGTGGCAATCATATCGTATAGGCCCAAGGCCTTTGAAGCTATCGTGTCGCAGATTTGTTTATTTTATCTGAAAATTATGTTGAAGTTGGAACATTGATCGAGGCCATCAGAAGAACAGAGGAAACATTAAGAAAACAAGATAAGAATGAAATAAGGTTTTATATATATATATATATATATATATATATATATATATAGTTAGAATGTTTCTTTTGTGTTCAGTATCTAGACCGACGTGAGTTCTATCCCGTTCAAAATCGATGGAATTTGTTTCGGGTTGTGAAAATGCAACATCCTTTTTAAGAGAAGTTGCTTGTTCAGGGTCACAGATATATTATTTGATAAAGTATATAAACTCAGGAGCTCTGGGGTCACGGCTAGACTCGAAGTGAAACAAATGTATGTTCTATATATTACACAGTCTTTTTGAAAATGTATTTATACATTTTAATGTTGATTAATTACAATATACTATAGAAACGACAATCATAAAACAAAGAAATTTACATAAAATATTTATTACACAATCCTTGAGAAAGTGCAGTAATGAAACGGAAATGTGTGTATCATATAAATATATTTGTAAATGAGAAGATATGGAGTGTACTTCTGTGACTATTTAAGTCATTCCCCAAATGGGAGTTAATGACCAATCACATTTAATGATGTTTTATTTACAACCAATCACACTCTTTTTCACATTGATTTTATCAGTTTAATTTTATCACTGTAAAATCAAGCTCCTTTTTAACATTCTGAATAGGTCATAGCATTATTTTGCATCGACTACACGTGGATACCAGATTGTTTATATAAAGTGCACGAATGTAACCTTATCGTGGTTTCGGGAGATAATATAGGCCTAAAAACATTTGTATCAATTGATTATACCACAAAAAAAAACACTGTTTGCACTTTCTTAAACTTATTTTTTCCCAGGTAATAACGTTCCAGAAAAATATAATTGACATATATACATCATAGGACATCAGAAATTCATTAATATACAGTTTGATGTGTTTCATTTTTTCTCCACTAGGGTGCATTCTTACAATATTGCGATCCTTTGGCAACAAATAATATGATCTGGTTGCAGTAATTAAACAAGTGAAACATATTTTCAAACATCGCCGTTTACATTAAATATATAAATATTGTAATATAACTATATTTAAATAATGATACGTGAGTAAACATTTTAATTTTATTCGTTAAATAGTCCTAACAAATGCCACTCTTGATTTTCAAATTTATCGATAATTTGGAAATCACTCGTGGCATTACTTATGATAAAAATTGTTACGTGCTTCACTGCCATTGGACTATTATAGATTTCGCAACAGATAGCTTCAAATTTTGAGAAAAAAAGTCTGAAATGACAAATTTTGAACCTGGCTGTAATACTTGTTGACGCATTCACAGATCATAAGCTTAGGTTGTTTTTTTTCTTCTTCTATGACTGAGATTGGCTCTTTAATTACGTGGGCTTTTATAATTATCTGAAAACCAGTGCGTTTAGATCGGTACTTGCTCAGGTAGCTCAGTTGGTAGAGCACTTGGTCTAGAGAACCAAGGGTCCCGGGTTCAAGTCCCGGTCTGAGCGTATAATTTTTCTCTTCAAATATGATTTATCCATCATTGAGATGTACGAAATCAACAATAAAAACTTGGAAAAAGCCGTACTGGCTGTAATGTATAATTCCCAAATATGTCTTCTTAATAAAGGAGCCGCCATTTGCAAGATAGAAGCATGGCTTCACAGCATTTGGTGGATGGGAATTACAATGTATATAGAGAAAGATTTGCGTTTAGATCGGTACTTGCTCAGGTAGCTCAGTTGGTAGAGCACTTGGTCTAGAGAACCAAGGGTCCCGGGTTCAAGTCCCGGTCTGAGCGTATAATTTTTCTCTTCAAATATGATTTATCCATCATTGAGATGTACGAAATCAACAATAAAAACTTAGTAAAACTATTGTTATAATATTGAGTAATTGGACTTAATGATTCCAATAAAAATCAAATAACCATTTGATTTTCATAACAAACCTTAAAATGTAGATCCTTTTTATGTATATTATCGCCTAACTATGATGGTTGTCTGTTTATATAAAAATGGTGCCGCGCGACAATGCTTAATACTCGGAATTATTATAGTGGCGGTAGTCGGCATATTTGTATTTATTTACATATAACAGCTGCGGGAAAACAAAGCGAGCCGCTGGACAACCATCATAGTGAGTCGATAATACTATTATTGTTGTAACAGGAATAAACGATGAAAGATTGTTCTTACAGCTGAGTAGCGTGTATGCTAAGTGGTGCGTGTAGTTAGAGCTGTTAGCGATGGCCTACATGGGTTACTTTAAAAGTGATGATTTGCAATGGAATTTCGAGTCTGAAAGTTTTGCCATTTAAATGTTTTTGTCTCTTTTCCCATTTTTTCAATGGAATGTACAGTACGTGACCATTGAACTGTCTTGCTCTATTTACGTACAATAAAAACTTTGTATGCTTCTTTGCGTTTCTGTAACATCTGAAATGAAACCGAGTGAATAATCATTGTTTTTACAAATATTGAATTTACTCTTTCAGTACATGCTGGGGGACAGTACAAAACGTATATGTTTCTGTAAATAAAACTCAGAATAAATAATACAATTAATATTTGGTAGTTAGGTTTTAACAGTTTTACACTATTTATAATGTGGGATTGAAATAAAAATTAATTCCATAATCCATTCATAGTAATTGTGCCCGATGGCAGGTCTTTCGCTACAATTATAGCATTTTCATACCATCCTTTTGCAGCTTTACTAGGGAATAATATGTGTGGTAGCTTCCCGTTGCTTTCCACACCGGTGAAGGATGGTGATGATAATGATAAGGATGATGATGATGATGGCCGGATGATTTTTGGGGGCCATTGGGCCCTACGCTTCCTGACATTTGTCTTACAGGTGAAGAAAAACCCCGAATAAATCTCACACAGGAGCCTGTCCCGACCGGGAATCGAACCCGGACCCGCTGCATGACAAGGCAGCACGCTACTTCGAGACCACAGCTGCGGTGGACAGTTTAATAATAATGCAATTAAAATGATATATAACGAAATGAAAATCTGTAGTGTTACACATACAAAAATAAAAGTTAAGTAATATGTATTTTACTGCATTTAACATTCCATAAGTATTAGGAATTCAAAGAATACTTTGTAGCTAATAAGTTACTTGTGAAAAAAATATTATTTATTTTGAAAAAGTCAGTTTTGTTTTATCAAAGAGAGATATGAGTCACCGGTAACATGTTCTTTTAGATTAGACTGATTATGGTAATGGGTTAAACTATATGTAATCTAAGCGAGCTATTGCTCATCTTGCTAAATGTGTACAGGTAGGCGCACATAATATGACACTTTTAATTCTGAGCGATAATTTTATTCATTTATTTGGTTTTACTTCAGTGAGAGTGCTCATTATTCATACTCCACCAAATATCACGAAATGCGACTGTTAACTCGTAGGAATATGAATATTTATTTAAATTTGACATTTCAACTCACTTGGCAGGCAATGGCGCTATTCTTTGATGAAATTGCTATGTTCTTGATCTAATTTTACGAATTAAAGTGTCTTTACTCAATAACGTATGGATATGTTAATAATTATTATGACATCTGTGATTTCTTACGGTGGTAGGGTTCCGAATTTCCTAGCATTTGTCTTACAGTTGAGAGGAATTCGGAAAAAAAAAAACAATTCAGTCATGAAATTCAACTTGACCGGGAGTCGGACCCGGCGCCATTGCATGAGATGTTGTCCCTTGGCTACAATAGTTGTCAGTTATAGTTTTTTTCTAACCAAAAAATATTTTTATTTAGGGAGCATGAACCTGATATCATAATTATGTAAACTTTTTAAGACAGAAATAAAAGAGATGGGAGACATCATTTGACAGACTTTGGGAAGCGCTGACAAACAATTACATTCACATTAAAACCTCGCTACATTCTGTTGATATCTGTGGTGGATTTCATGCATGTCCGTCGCCGTGGCGTAGTCGGTAGAGTCCCTACCTTCCACTCCGGCGACCCGGGTTCGATTCCTGGCGGGGTAGGGGTTTTAAATCTCCACCTTGGGTCTGGGTGTGTGTATCCTGTCCTCGTGTCTATGTGAGAACTAAAGAAAGTTAACAAACATAAAAAAAATGGTAAAACAAGAAGGAAAACCAGTATTAAAAAAATGCACCTGTGACATGCCTAATATACTCATGAATTACGATTTCGCCTTCTGAAGCAAAATCTCGCTCCTACATTTTTTTTCTTAAGGTGTACGCTATATCGATGTTTTTACTCCTCTGACTCTTTTATTATATACTTTTATTTGTGAAATGAATAATTAAGTCCATATATCTCTTTCTGAGGGAAACGTAGCCCATCTACTCAGAAAGGTATTTAGCTGTATAATGTTGAGTGATTCCGGGTTCTGTGGCCGTGGTCCACGGCCACAGAACCCGGAATCACTCAACATTATGATTACCGGCCGTGAAAGCCTGCATTCAACTATTTAGCTGTATGTTTAATTCAAATGCTTTGTGCTAAAGCTTTGAATAAACACCAAACTATTTTTTAAAATAAAGTACATGATATTGTATCGGTGCCATGTACGTTTTAAGTCTCTGCATTTATTGTAGAAGGATAATCTTCATTATCCAGTTAATAATAATAACAATAATAATAATAATAATAAATAGGTAATTTGTTGGTGGAAATTTAAGGTAATTATATAAGTGTTGTATCTCTTGTTGATTGATTCTTTTAAGGCAATAGAAAAGTTTGTATATTAATAAGTTTAGCTAGGAAAGGAATTAATTGAAACTATCCTATTTGTGTCATGCCATTGGCATGTGTTCAAATGAAATTATGTGATCTCAAATGTTACATATAGCCGTATTTAAAAAAACGATAATATATATTAATGTAATTGTAAATGTATTTATTAAAAACGAGTTCATAGTTTATAAAACTATTTTACTATTTTTAATACAAAGTAAAATCTGTATCCAGAAAACAGTTTTAGAGAGATCTAATCAATTTAAATATCTTGGATATTATCTCTCTATCTGGGATGAAAAGGATATGCCTGAAAAAAATACTAGTTATAATAAAAGTGTAGGAATTATTAATCAAGTTATGAAACCATCCCTTGTACAAAAAAAATACCAGATTACGTTTATATAACACTTCGGCTAGACCAGTGTTGACCTATGGTAGTGAAGCATGGACACTAAAAAGACAACATGAAAGCAGAATAACGGCTTATGAAATGCGATTCATCCACAGAACAGCGGGTTACACCAGATGGGATCGGAAAAGGAACACCGATATCTTAAAAGAATTGAAGACTACGCCAGTTTTGGAATATATTAAACAGTACCAACTAAATTGAAAGAATGAGTTCAAATCGGATCCCCAAAGCTGTTTATAATTATATACCAAGAGGACGAAGATCTCTGGGCCGCCCTATGAAACGCTGGAGGGAAAATTTTCTATAGGATCGTAACAGGACTTGACCTAATACTTGGAAGGAAGAAGAAGAAAGAAAGACTATTTTTAATTAGGGCTAATGGATATATGGAGTTGTAAAACTTGGAATTTAATGCACGAACCATAAAACTTTTCTTGGAAATTGCAATTTTAAGGAAAATTGTGCCATAACAAAATGCTTAATGGAATTTAAGAAACTTGATTACTGTTATTATCATGGTCCCGTTATTTTGGTAAATGCATATGAATCCCTAACAAGATACACACATACAATCTTCTCACGCGGTGGACTGTATCTTCGTACTAACGTACTTTACTTGGTAAACTGCTTCATAACAGCGAAATTTCTCAGTGAACAATCAGATAGGGAATGACAACTAGATTCTTGTCTCATAACGGGTTCATGGGATTTTTTACGTTAAAAGATAATTTACATTACATTTGTACGCGAGTCAAAACTCTGTATTATATGGGTTAATGCACTTATTGTTTCACTGTCAAAGTTAAACTACGGCTAGGGTTTTTATGTAATAAAAGATAAGATTGCAATGCAAATAGTATATATTATTGAAGAAGTAATTCTTTTCCCATGTTGTGGCGATGTTTTGAAGCAGCTAACTCTCTTCATGCTCGATGTTGTAGTAACATTTTGAAGGATTGGTGTCCCAAAAAGAATTACTGGTTCAGGTTGGGTTTAATTTTCGGTAGAGCTGGATTCTATTTTTAGGGTGGGAAGTTGGTACACAGGATAGGAAAACACTTCACAATCACTGAAAACTGTTTCTTGTAGAAATAATTGTAAATTTATTTACTATTTAATTTCCCAGCAGATCAAGTAAATATAGGTGGTATTATTCTTCACCGTCAATTAAAATTAAATTATTTTCTTTTCTTTTCTTGAATCAACTATTCTTCTGGTATTAAATATCTCATTTTATCAGGAGAGCTGTTATTGCTTCTATCCTTGATGAAAGTTGTATGCTGAATGACTAGGTAATTCTTATAATAATTTTAAAGAACATTATTACATCACATGATGTTATATTTTAAATTCTATTGGTTAATGGTCCATTAAATACCAGGTTTACATTTGATTTGTTAAATAAAAAAGTTAATTGTTTTAACATCCAATCAGAGTTTAGTATACTTTTATTTAAAAATATTAAGTTAAGCAGGTGTTCTTATTACAGTTATAACAGAAAGCTTTATAATTCTGACAACAATGACTTAAAACAATTTTAAAAGCATTATTTAGAAATACTGTTATATAATACAATTTATTTAATTGTTACTGAGACATTTTTATTCAACAATGAATTATTTAGATGTTTTTCTTTATTTAAGTTATATTTTAAAATATTAAAAGAATTTTAAAGTATAAAATTATTAACTTTAACTTCCATATTTAATATGATATTAAAATCCTGCTTTATTATTCAACTGTTTGTGTGTGAAACCAAAACAAAAGACAGAAGTCTAACTTCTCGTTATACTATTCAACTGTTTGTGTGTGAAACAAAAACAAAAGACAGTCATAAGTCTAACTTCTCATTATACTATGTTGCAATCTTAACTTTTAATACATAAAAATCTAGCCCTAGTTATAACCATTTAGGAGGATCCGGATTGTGATAAAGTGTAGTATATCCATCTTTTTATGCGCTACAAGTTTAAAAATCTGTTTGAAACACTGAAAAAAAATTAACAATTCCTGCTTCTCGGACAGTTACGAAGAGTGATTTGAGAACTTATTTTGATGCATTTAAGAAAAACACCAGCCAGGGTTCTATAAGTGGATGTCATCCTTTCTTCTGTATCAGAGTATTGGGAGTTGAAGCTACCCAATCCAATGCATTTTTCAGTGTATAAATCTATAAATAACGATTTATTATAAAAAGTAAATGCATTCTTCCTGAACAGTGGCACTGCATTGAGTAAACATACTAATGACTTTCTTACTATTCTTTACTGTTATTCTCAGTTAATATTGGGAATTGTAGTATATAATCTTCGAATGAGCTGTTAGAGAAAAAACTATTATTATTATTATTATTATTATTATTATTATTATTATTATTATTATTATTATTATTCCAAAGTGTGAACCAAAGTGATAGGTTAAAACCCGGAATGAAAATCAACTGAGTGTCTTGTTTTAAATGTTCTTGTTGTTTTGGAGACTGCTCTGGCATTGTGCTGACAACTCATCCGGAGATTATTATTATTATTATTATTATTATTATTATTACTATTCGTCACGGTTTAGGCTTTTTGCTAGCCTGTTCCGGCTCCAAATTGCTGCTCTTCCCATATTTTCTTTGGTGTTCCCAAACTTCTTCCTCTTGGTGAATAGTTATAAGCTGCTTTTGGTATTCTGTTCTCAGTCATCCTTGTTGAGTGTTTTTTCCAGTTTGTTCTGTATTTCACTATTGTGTTTAATTCCTCTACTTTTAGCTGCTGTTTTATTTCTGTGTTGTGTTCTTTGTCTGTTCTCTGATATCCTGCTATTGGTCTGAGGAATTACATTTTAGCAGCTTGGATTCTGGCAGATTGTTGTGTTGTCACCGTCCATGTTTCGGATCCGTAAGTAATAATAGGAACTGCGTTATAGAGTATTTTTTGGCTTTATTTTTCAAAGTTCTTTTAGTGTTCCTGTTATGTAATTAAACTTATTTAGTTCGTTAATAAAAAAGGAATTCTACTACACCTGATAGCAGTGATTATAGAAATGTATGAAAAAACAAAAATAAAAATGAATAAGAGGAACCAATAAATATAGCAGGAGTAGTTAGACAAGGTTGGCCATTATCAACCACTCTTTTTAACATTTATTTTGACATGATAAAATCATGGAAACAAATAACAACTGGAGGTATTAACTTAGCCGAGCGGTTAAGGTTGGAAGCCATGGCGCAGAGCTACGGGACTTGCGCTGGTTCGAGTCTCCATGGGGGAAGAAATTTTCTCATGGTATTTCGGCCAGTATGGGACCGGTGCCCACCCAGCATCGTGAGGCAATTGGGTAGCTACAATAAGTAGCGGCTCCAGGTTGAGGAACCAGCTATAATGGCTGGGGGACTCGACATGCTAACCACATGTCACCCCTACACTGGCTGTTGATCATCTACCTCTGTGATTGACACATGTGAATGTGAAGGGCCAGCAGCCGGCTGGTAAAAGGGCAACCGCTGAAAAGTGGAAAGACCCTCAATCGGATCGGATTATTATTATTATTATTATTATTATTATTATTATTATTATCATCATCATCATAGTGATGGTAGTGGTGGTCTGTGAGGCTTCATTGTCGGATGATTTGGGGTACTATGCCGCTGTAGCATTGTTCTTAGGGTGGGGCTTTCTTTGCCACACTGGTGAAAAAGGAGAGGGCAGACAAAGCTAGATACCTGGTCCAGGTTGAGGGTTGGACGTGAGGTTAAAATCCTCACCCCCGTAAAAATAATTTTAGTTGTAAAACAACGTTTAAAATATATAGGACCTACTGAATGCAGGAATCACTCAACATTATAGGACCTACTGTAAGGAAGGATCGTGTAAATGGGAAAAGGATTATGATTTTTTTACAGAGGGGGAAAAAATGAGGTCGCAATGATTAGGCATTGCTATTAGGAAAACTGAGTCTGGGCTCAAAGGGCCATAGTCTAAATATTATTATGATTATTATTGTTATCATTATTATATTCTTTTGAATTGTATGTAGGTAATGAAACTAGTGTAATGTAACATGATATGCCATTTTATCAGTGTGATTTAATAATTATATGGGACAGTTTGGTTGTTCGTGGTTTGCGAATATTTATCGAGACGTCAGTATATTTACGAATGCTTGTGAACTGATGAGTCATCCGTCATGTGTCTATCGTACGTCTTCTATACAATAAATTATGATCTGTAAGAAAATATCTAATCAATAATTTTTGTAAGATAGCAATAAAACACATTAACACGCAAAGTTTAGCATTTCCAGGATAAGTTAAACCTTGTATTTTATTTATAATTGTGTGCACTGAATATTATTCAGGGATTTCATTGTTCACTCTTCTTCTTAAACTTACTTGCTGAATAACATAGAAGGCATTTAAAAGAGGAATACCGGTAAATCGCAAATAGAGGTAGGGCTTCTGAAACAAGAAGGAATACACCCCATAAAAATGCAACATAAATGTACATACACACACACACACACACATATATATATATATATATATATATATATATATATATATATAATGTATATGTGGGTAAGTAAACCACGCTCTGCTACCATTTGTGCTTATTAAAAGAACACAACCACGCATCTACTACCTTTTGTGCTTATTAAAAAAAACACAACCACGGTCTGCATACCATTTATGACGTTAGAAAAGCAAACCACGCTCAGCGTAACACTTGTCCGGGATCGAGTTTTGTTAATGCTGTATTTATTAATGTGATCGTGATATTCAAAGATGTTATCGGTAAGAAAGCAGCCTGCCTCGGGCCCATGAAAGGCAGCTATTAATTCATCTTTCTTTCCCTGATGAACATACATACAAATATAGATTCTGATTACTAAATGCATACAGTGAGTGATTTTGTTACAGGATACTTGAATAATAACAAAGGGGCGTTGTATAAAAGATAACCTTTTAATATAAACAAGTTGGATTTTAAAATAAATAATAAATTAATAACAAAAGATGATTCTTGATCAATCAATCAAGCATAGCTTGTAGAAATAACTGAACAAATAACGTACCATACATAATGCCACACTCACACAGATGTCCAAGCTTTTTGGAATCACTTCTTCCGTACATTGCTGGACTAACTCAAAATCGACCTCTTCTCGGTCTCAATCAACTTGTCTATATATAGACCACCATATTAACTTCCCAACTGCATGGTGAGTTAGAATTGGATTCCACTTTTGAATCCGCTTTTAAGTAACTAAACGCCGCTTGCTAGGCTGATCGAATGATGATGTTCGGTAAGAGTACAATGCATATAAAGGTTCGCAAGTAGAGGGGATATGCGCTGTAGAGATGCGCGGCAGAAAGGATGAAAAGGGAAGGGGTAGCCACACGGAAAAGAGGACATTGGCATATTTCATAAATGTTCTGTAGTAGGGAGGAGAACAAAGATACCATACTGAACCGCAGAAAGGCACTTTCGGTTCATATATATATGGAATGATACGAAAAATAAATGCCTGAATGGGATTCGAACCCGGATCTCTGGGTGGCTACCCCAGTGTGTTATCCATTACACCATCAGGCGATTCCAATTCAAACACTTACTTTTCTTATATATACATTATATTCTCCATTATTACTAGATGTCGCGAGAACTCGGTCTTCACTGCCACCTAGTAGCTGACTATAACAAGTAAGCAAATTAAAGAGAATATTTTTACTTTATAGAAGTGACGCTTTATCGATGTTATAATTAAATTTTTGACATTGAGCAATGCAAGCTTAATATGGCATGATAATATATATATATATATATATATATATATATATATATATATATATATATATATATATGTGTACGTGTGTGTGTCTGCGCATGCGTATAATGACATTAATATAAAAATTAAAGCTAAACTAATGAGCACATGTCTTTGTGACATTTTATGATCCAACTGATCAATTTTCGGTTCAAAGCTGAATTGGGAGATCCAGATTTGTTGACGATAGTGAGACATGACTCTACGGATTATGCGTGGACATGTATGATGTAATTGTTTGATCTCATATTATTAGAAGTGTAGTTTATTACTGGTTATAACTAGGCCTATAGTTGTTTCATTACACCCTCGTATCGTTAAATTTTTGTAATAATCTGATGTAGGCCTGCATCTCGTAAATTACATTTCGAGGCTGTTAATGTTTCTTCTTTCGTTCACATTGTTGATACCTCACTGCCGTCATAAAGAAAGATCATATAAGGACGGTGAATATGTCAGTAGTATTTCTTATGCTTTTCAAATGTCACAAATATTCAAATTATGTAGGAAGCTGTAGAGATTCTGGTTTGTCCTTACGGTTACCCATTTTAAAAAGAATCGAAGTATTGCTGTTTAGCCTGACACCTTGTTGCTGTCAAGTTCGCTGTCGAGAAAACGAAAACTGTTACGTCAACTTGTATCTAACTTACAAGATAAAGTTAACCATTGACAGGGTAAAATGATGTTATAGTATAAGGGTTTGCATTTATTCAGAAAAAATAGGCTTATTATGCCCCAGGACCAATGTTGAAAGTAACAATATGAAACAAATGTTGTTGCCCATGAACGAACCCGGTCGTCCAGTTAGTTGCCTTGTTGTTTGAGCTGCTTGGTCCGTAACTTGAACCTAAAAACTTATAACATGAAACATCATTAGCAGGAAACCACTGTAGTAAAGATGTTCCATGATTTGAATTCTGCACCAAAACAAACGCTACAGGTTAGGTACTATGCGGAGTAGTGAGAGAGATGGGGAGTAGTATGCGGTCCTGCGCATTATCGTCCAATTATTATACTACTGTGTAATACATTCAGGGAGTAACATTCACCTCAGTTCTGATACACGTATTACAGGCATTGATGGACTTACAAAGTGTGTATTGTTGTATGTTTGTTTCTCTGTGTTTAGTAGCATCGACAATACTAATAACTGTTCTAGTTACTTTATTGTACATAGGTATCTTGTATTATATAATTTTTGCAGCAGCTAACTATACCTGGTCCCGTCTTGACGTTGTGTTCCTGTTGTTGTGTTATGTTGTTTATTTATATTACCCGTTTAAGGAGTAAGCGCAGTTGTTGACGGAGGGCACTGCAGTCGTGTTTATGCAGGAATAGAACACGTGACACTGCTATCTATGAGGGCAGAGGTGAATGGGACGTGGGACGCTGACAGTGTACACTGCCTTATATGACGTCACGTGTAGCAACAAACACAGCTTCGTAATTCATCCGCCTGCAGAGATATTTTGAATGACTAATACAATAGGTCGTCCTGCACTTGAAGGGTTCGGTGTAGGATCCGCTAGCCCTGATCGTTAGTTTTTATTTTATTGACTTGCCACCAATATGGCATGCACAATGTATCTAAATGAACAAAAGATTAGTGAATTATAGGTTAAAGATGACCTAATGTGTCCCTTAAGGGCGCCTCCCACTAGAGAGAGTAGGTCTTACTTCTCTAATGCGGTGAGCTATTTCTCGTTTTAGGTTTATAAAAATGGGTATTTATTCTCTATCTATCTTCGGGTTTTTACAGCTGCTGCCGTCTTCCCGTGCCAAACCTCCAAAGCCTACGGTCTTGGGCATCTTCGATGCTTAGCCCTCTAGCTTGCATTACTGTCTTCATGTTTTCCTTCCATGTTAACCTTGGTCTTCCTCTTTTCTTCTTTCTGTTAGGATGCCATTCATATAGTTGCTTCGGCCATCGCTCATCTTCCATTCTTAAAACATGTCCTAACCACTTTAATTCCTTTTCCTCAATTCTTTCAATTATGCTTTCTTCTGCTTCCATTTTGTTTCTAATTTCCTTATTTGTGACACGTTCTAATTTAGACTTTCTGGCACTTCTTCGTAAATAATCCATTTCTAGAGCTATTAGTCTATTCTTGTAGTACTTATTGATTGTCCATACCTCACTTCCGTACATTGCAACAGATTCCACCAATGTTTTACCAATATATTTTTTTGTGTCTTTCCAAATATGCTTATCCCACCATATGGAATTTAATGATGATATTATTTTGCTACTCAATTCAATTCTATGTTTTATGTTCTCTTTGCCTATACCTTCGATGTTATCCATAACCATTCCCAAATATTTAGTTTGTTTCACTTGCTTTATTTGGATTCCATCTTCCAATACTAAGTTTTCTCTTTCATTGCTATTTATTGCCAGATATTCTGTTTTTTGTAAATTTACTGTGAGACCCCATGATTCATATGTGCTTTTCAACCTTTTTATCATGAATTCCATATCAAAATTGTCTTGCGCTAAAACCAGTTGATCATCGGCAAATTGTAATGTCAGCAAAAATCTATTGCCTATTGGGATCCCCATACCTTTGCAGCTTTGTTTCCATTTCGTTAATATAAATTCTACATAAATATTAAATAAAATTGGTGATAGACTGCACCCTTGTTTCAATCCCTTTGAGGTGTTTATAGGATTAGACATTATATTTCCCATTTTAACATAAGCGGAGTTATCTTTATAGGTTTGTTTAATAATTTCTATTAGGTTTCTGTCAATATTGTATTTCTCCAATACTTCCCATAATTTGTTCCTCGGAATTGAGTCATAAGCTTTCTCTAAATCTATCATTGTCAAATGGGTTTTTCTTCTCTCACTGCAGTCCGTTTTTCAATTAACTGTTGTATTGCAAATATATTGTCAACACATGACCTTCCTGATCTGAATCCATTTTGATCTTCTCCTAATTTGTCTTTAACATCTTTTGTAACTTTGTTTTTAATAACTTCGTAAATATTCTATATAATGTGTTATTTATACTTATTCCTCTGTAGTTTTTTGCGTCTCTTCTATCGCCCTTCTTGTATATTGGTACTATGTAGCTTATTTTCCATTCATCAGGAATCTTCTGTATTGCAATGCACTTATTATACAAGTCCCTCAATCTACCTATTAAATTTTTTGGGCCATATTTAATTAACTCATTTGGTATGTTTCCCGGCCCTGGTGCCTTTTTATTCTTTAGGGTTTGAATTTCTAATTCTATATCTATTGTATCAAATTCCAGGGCGTTCATTTCTATGGATGGATTTTTTGTTGTTTCCATAAACTCATTTCTAGTTTCTGACAGTAAAGCTTTGTAATGTTTTTCTGCGTCTGATTTTGCTAACAAATTTATCTTGCTGGGTCCTTGGTTGGTTTTCAGTGTTTTTAGACTGGGTATTTATTTGTAGGCTTATTTGCGGTACATTAATCTGTATTTTGTCTTCTCTCACCCATTTTGTATGAGTGAGTGAAAGAAGACATGTCTTACATTACTGACTAATATTGCCACACTTTGAAGTCGTCTTTGTCTTTTCTTATTCATCTAATATGTTGGCTTTAGATTGCTATATCACTTACCCTGAAGTCGATTTGTTATAGTTTTCCATATTTGTCTCTTTTTTTCTGGACTCCTGGTAACCAGCTGGCGTTTGTTTTGAGTAGAATTCGGCTCATCTCTGTTACTCTTCCTGTTTCACGGTTTCCTATCCGCGGATCCCACATGATGGTTTACTACATCCACCTATGAACATAGTATATAAAGTCAATTTTACACATTTGGACATTAAGCTTTTTCAAACCCCCCCCTTTTTTTTATTTCGGAAATTATCCACAATACAATGGTTTTTCGTTAATCTCAAGAAATTTGCCTATTCCAGTTGTAGCGGTCCTGAACATAACTCATCTGTAAGTCCCAGTTCACTCACATTTCTTCTCACGCCATCCATCCAACCTTCAAACATATTTTAAGTTTATATTAAAAATAAATATTGCATAAATTGACCTCTTTGTTGTTTATGAGAAGTTTGTATAGTTATAAAATTCCCTTTCCCTATAATAATATAGTATATGTATGTAAGAAATAAATGTCAATATTAATTACATAATATTACCCTATATTCTAAACTAGTGTTAATACTGTATTATTGTTTCTTTATTTTATAGGTAAGTTGGACATCATTCTATTGTCTTGGATATGAGTCATCAGTTTTGTAAGTAACACTGAATTAATATAGAAATAAATAATTTGAACAACTCAATATTATTGTCTCAGACAGCCTATTTTTATTATTCAAATTTGAGAATCAATTGAGAATAATTCATGTTAGGAATTAACATTTTGAATTTATTATTATAGTAATTATGTTTTAAAATGATAACGTCTAGAATTTTTTGCTCAGAATTGATTCGTTTGTTCAACGATTCCTCAATTTCGGAGATAAAAAATAGTACGCTTATTGTATATTTTTTAATCTTAAATCAGATGTTAAATAACAGAACCGTGACCTAAATTCTTGAGTTTTACGTTCCATTATTTCATCATTATTTTGTATATGTCCACCGCTGTGGTCTCGAGGTAGCATGCTTACTTGTCACACAGCGGGCCTTGTCACGATGAGTTCGATCCCCGGTCGGGGCAGTTTTTATGCGTGAGGTTTCTATCCTCACCTATAAGACAAATGTCACGAGAACTTTAAGGCCCAAAGGTCCCCAAAATCATATCCGTGTCATCATCATCATCCTTCACCGGTGTGGAAAGCAACGGGAAGCTACCACATCTACAGTTCCCTAGTAAAGCTGCAAGCATAGCACGAAAATGCTATAATTGCAGTGAAGGACCTGCCTTCGGACAGAATTACTATGGATGGATGGATTTTGTATATGTGTTTTCTCCAAGTGAAAAGTCTCCTATCATATCAGTATAAATATCCGCCGTTATGACCATATTTCCGAACACTTTAATAACCTCTCTTGGCTCCGTCTTACTGACAGACGTAAATTGCACTCTCTTTCACTACTTTTCAAGCTTCTGAATTCCTACATCCCTACTTACCTGGCGTCTAGATTTGAGAAGTTATCCTCTTATCACAATATTGACACTAGATCACAAGATAGCAGTCTGCTAACAATTCCTCTTCATAGCACTTCCTCCTATTCTACTTCCTTCACAGTAGCCTCTGCCCGCTCCTGGAATCTCCTTCCTCAAGATATCAGGGGTTGCCGCACACTTGGTACCTTTAAGTCACGCTTATACAGTTACCTGTTGTCTAATAATTAATTTTTCTCTATTTATTTAATTTTATACTATGTCATTAATCTTTTCCTGTTTTTTTTATATATATTGTACATATTATATATTTAATTCGTTAAATTTAGAGTAAATCAAAATACATTATAAATATTAATTGTATTGTATTCATAACTTGTAATCGTTTATATATATATATATATATATATATATATATATATATATATATATATATATTGTAATTTAGATTTAAGACTATTTTTTGTTTGTATTTTTTTTAAACCTGGTTGAGTGGTAGACAAGGCCTTAAGGCCTTAACTCTGCCAGGTAAAATAAAGCTATTATTATTATTATTATTATTATTATTATTATTATTATTATTATTATTATTATTATATTATGTATGTTGTTTTAGGTGACTATTTAACTCATACCCCAAATGGGAGTCAATGAATCACGTTTCAATGATTTGTTATTTACAACCAATCATAGTCGTGTTTCGCCTAGAATTTACCAACTCAAGTTTATCTTCTTCTTCTTCTACTACAAGGTTTAGGCTATGCAGCCTGTACCGGCGAAGTTAAAAGTGGAGTCCATCTTCTGCGTGGTCGGCCAACATCTCTTGTTCCTCTGGGATTATACATGAAGGTTCTTTTTGGTATTCTTTCGTTGTTCATTCTCATTAAGTGTTCTGTCAATTTCTTATTATTTTCGCTGATTTTATCTTTCTATCCGCTCTTGTGCATCCTTTCACATTACGTAAAAACAGCATTTCCGCAGTCTGTAGCCTGCATTTATCCCTTGATTTCATTATCCAATTTTCACTTCCATACAACAACAAAGGAACAGCCATTGTTTTATATAATGTTAGTTTCATATTTTCCTTGTTTTCCGACCTAAAGGTTCTTTTTCTTTTTAATGGTTCCACAAATAAACCTGAACTGAAATTTATTTACTTTAGTTTCTATATCTTTATTTTTCCTCTAATAAGTGATATCACATCCTAAATATTGTAAATGGAATACTTGTTCTATTATTTTGTTAATCCAGTACACCCTTTTTTGATCTAAGTCCATAATTTACCAATACATTGCATTACTTTTGACTTATTTATTGATATTTGACAATTATCTCTATTGTCTATTAATTTAAATTTTATATGCTCAACATTTGGAGTCTCATTTTTATCATCATAAAAAAAAGCGCCTCCTTTTTACCATTCTGAATAGGTCCTATAATTATTTTGGCAGTGACTGAACTCTCTAACGAAACACGGCTACCATATTGTATTATATAGTGCCTTCCCTGTAATGGCAACACATAGCGCATGCGGGAGTTAATAGTAAAAACATTTGTAGCAATCGATTACACCACACAAAAAAGGAAATCACAGTTGTATTTTTATCCCAGGTACATAACATTCCAGAAAAATATAATTGTCATAAGGAATGAATTAACATTCAGATCCAAGCTCAGCAGAGCCTTGCTTTAAAACCCACAGGCCAGCTATTTAAATACCCAGCTACCCTTTTCGTGGCACTTCAGAAAATGGACCATGATGCCACAAACTATTAGTCCTAGAAAATTCAAATTTTGTACATACCTAAAGGGGAGAATATCCTAATAGAATTTGATGGTGATATAACTTGGGTTGATTGACATCACATAGTATCGACGTATCAATTTCAGGAAGTGGAAGTTCATCTTCACTTTCACTTTGTGCATCTTCTAATTCCGAAATCAGTTTCTCCAGCTGAATCATAATTATACAAAATATTCACTAATTCTTCTTCAGTGAGACATTTGTCTTTCGCCATTGTGTCACTCACGCACAAAGAACAGCGCGATAACGAGAAACAAATACGACTGCATTGGAGACTGGAGACAAGTTTGGGTGAACGAATTCCATGTGTTTGTTTAAAAAATAAAAGGGGATTCATCAAGGTTAAACGTGTCAAACGGGAATAGAAAATTTACATTTACATGCCATCTATGATCTCCAAGATATACTAAGCCAACACAATATTTAGGCGCTGAATATAAACGCGGTTTGTTCGCGCCCGCTCTAAAGCGAGTTAACTAACCGACGGCCGTATACACGATAGTCTCCTTAAACGCCGTAACTGGTTTACGGTACCGAATGTGACACATGTGTTTCATTTTTTCTCCACTAGAGTGCATTCTTACAATATTGCGTTCCTTTAGCAATAACAAATATGATCTGGTTGCAGTGATGAACAAAAGAAGCAAATGAAGCGTACCAATCGTTTCTCATTTGTTTTCAAACATCGCCGTTTACATTAAATATATAAATATTTTAAAATAACTATATTTAAATAATGATTTGTGAGTAAACAACTTAATTTTATTCGTTAAATAGTGCTAACAAATGCCACTCTTGATTTCCACTTCGTGAGTCGTGAATGTATCGATAATTTGGAAATCACTCGTGGCATTACTTATGATAAATATTTTATAAAATTAAAAACGCGTCTGAAACATTAAATTGGTAAATCATCAGTTCGTTCTTTGCTATTCTGAGAAAGTTAAATCCATGGACATGAATAGTGTTGCACTTGCTTCTACCGCTATCAATACTTCTCTTCATTTGTATCCATGTCATATCCGAGAGCATGAAATAATACACAAAAACGCCAGATGAAACGAATTACATAGTATTCAACCGTGGATATATAAACTGACACTGAAAATATATAGACGAAACAAAAATACTTATTGCCTTGAATTGTATAATTTTGATGATAAAGGCCTGTTTATAGTTCGGCATTGACGCAAGATGCGCCATTGAAACCCAGATGGTTATTGTTTACAAATATTTTCAAGAGCTGTTTTTAAAACATAAAGTAACTATTCAAATGTACAGTAAACAAATGTACTTTTTCTGGTATATTTCTCTCGTTTAATGCATCAGAGTTGTATTACGTTTGGATCGCTTATTATTTTTTTACTTAGCTATGTCTATGTAAAATAATATGTATTACACATCCAAGTTAATTGTTCACAGGCGGAGGGGAAGAGTTTTAGCGCTAGTGTCGCCGATCTACTAAATCTGTGGAAGGTATGTAGGAGAAAAATTGTACATCCAACCACGTATTGAAATGTTTCATCTTCAAATGTGAGGGGAGAATCTCTAAATACATGTGGAAGTTCTTAACATGGTTGTCAAATTAGTCATTTAAGCACGGAACGCTCAAGCGGTTGGATCATTTAAAATCACAGTATTTGTCATCTCTCTGTTACGAGCCTCGCAATAAATCACAAGTGGCAACATGTAAAGAGAAGGGCAAGGAAGGGACAGCTCATTCCTAGAGGTAACCCCAAAAGTAACAGGGTTGTCAAGTTAGTCATTCTGCCACTGACCGCGCAGAACGACGGATCATTAAAATACGTAGTATTTCTCAGCTCTCTACCTGCCAAATGAAACAACATAATACAAAGGACAGGAAGTGGCAACATAGTAAGGAATAGAAAGAGAAAGACAGTTTGTTAGTTAACATATTTTCCGCCTGCACAAAACACTTGGATGGCTAATAGTGTGTGTGTAAGTGTATATATGTATATGTGTAGTCAGCTACTAGGTGGCAGTGAGGACCGAGTTCTCGCGACATCTAGTAATAATGGAGAGAATATATATATATATAATATAAAAGAAAAATAAATATTTGAATTGAATTCGCCTGGTGGTGTAATGGATAAAACGCAGGGGTACCGACCCAGAATTCCGGGTTCAAATCCCGTTCATGCATTTATTTTTCTTATGTCATATATATATATATATATATATATATATATATATACAGTTAATAACATTCTTGTTCATACAACTGAGATTTTGTGACATAAAGTAAATGTCCTATCTTCCGGAATGTGATTTAATTCTGATTATAATTTCAGAGTATCATAACAGCCTAACACACCTATAAGTTACTTAATAAAATAAATTATCTTATGCAGGTATTTATATTCAAAATATTTTTTTTTCTCGTTTTCTTTCGTTTACACCGGTCTTCCTTTTTTTTGTCAACCTTTTCATCTTATTCACACATACAAACACAAGACAGGACACACACCCAGACCCAAGGTGGAGATTTAAAATCCCCTACCCCGCCGGGAATCGAAACCGGATCACCGGAGTGGAAGGTAGGGACTTTACCGACTACGCCACGGCGACGGACCAAATTAAAACCAACGAAATTAAACATTCAGTTGTTTACAACACTTATGTTCATACACGTAAATCACAAAACCAAAACACAGAACAATGTCTTCATTTAATACTTAGTAGAGTATCCCTTAGCTTTAATCACTGCTTGGCATCGTCGTTGCATTGAATTAACAATATTTTTATTGTCTCAGGTGTGATTTTATTCCATTCTTCTCTAATGAAACGTTTTACCTCTTCTTTTGAAGTCCCTTTACTTTTACGGACATTTTTCTTCAACTCGGCCCAAACATTCTTTATTGAATTTAGATCAGCTGACAGTGGAGGTGTTCTCAGCTGCTTCGGAACGTTCCAGATCAACCAAAGCTTGTTAATGTCTGCAAGTATGTTTACTGTCATTGTCTTGTTGGATTATGTAATTCTGTCCCTGTCCCATTTCTTATGGCACTTTGTTATATATTTTCCTTCAATATCCTGTTGTAACGCCAATTATCCGTTATTCGTCAATGAAGTGCAGATTTCCAACTTTGCTTGAAGACAAACAGGCCCAGATTATAACTGAACCTCCTCTGTGTTTCACAGTCGGAAGAGTATCACCTTATCATCAGCACTGTTGGGCTTCCTCCAAACCCTTATAATACCACCTGATCGGAAGATATTTAGTTTGCTTTCATCGGACCAAAATACACGATCCCAAAACTCCTGTGATTTGTTTACATGCTCTTTTGCAAACAGTAATCTTGCAGCACAATTGTTTTCACTTACATATGGCCTTTTTCGCCGTCTGCGGCCATGGTAATTATGCGACCACAGCACACGACGAACAATCTGATTGCTCATTTGCTTTCCGGACACTTATTCCACCACAGGCCTAAGTTCCGGCACACTAATCCGAGGATGTGCTCTAACATGTCTGAGTATAAAACGTTCTTCTCTTTCGTTTATTATCTTTTATCTACCTTTACGCAGAGAATTTTCTAGGGTACCTTCATTATGCATTACAGAGACTCACGACTTCCCAACTCCTTTCAAAAAAACATTAAATCGAAAATATATAAAACTATTATTCTACCAGTTATATTATATGGATGCGAAACATGGACTCTTACATTAAGGGAGGAAAGGAGATTACGAGATTTTGAGAACAAAGTTTTTAGGAAAATGTTTGGCCCAAAGAGAGATGAACAGACAGGTGAATGGAGAAGACTTGCATAACAGTGAACTACTTGGTCTTCATAGGAAGTCAGATATAATGAGAACACTTAAGTCTCGTAGACTGTGATGGGCAGAACACGTGGCACGAATGGGAGATGAAAGAGGTGCATGGAATCTTCTTGTAGAAAAACCAGAGGGAAAACGCCCAGTTGGTAGACCAAGAATGAGGTGGGAGAACAACATTAACTATGATTTGAGGGAAGTAGATTATACAGGGGGGGGGCACGCCGTAGCGTAGTGGTTAAGGCACTGAGCTACAAGTCGGAGGGTCGAGGGTTCAAGTCCCGTTGGGGTCAGGATTTTTAAACTGACCCAAACCCTCTGGCGGCACTATGACCCTGGGGTCGACTCAGCCTCTAACGGAAATGAGTACCAGACGCTTGTTCTGGGGGTAATGACGGCCGTCACGCAGGGCTGACAACCCGGCTGACATAAAGTGTCGATTGTCTAGAAAAAAGTGGGAGCCTTAACCTCCTACTACCCCAAGGGCCTCTGGGCCTGTTGTGGATCACTTTACTTTTCTTTTATTATACAGGAGATGATTGGAAAACATTAGCTCAGGATAGGGATGTATGGAGAGATTATATCCGCGCGGCCATGAACCTGCGGGTTCGATAGTGCCAGTGAGTTAGTTAACATTCATACTTGAACTTGTTAACTATGTACTGTACAGTTGCATGTGATTTGCGCACTATATTGCCTATTTTCCTCAGTGATTTACCTCCTAAAGCAAGGTTGACATTAGTTCTCTTTAAGTCTGAACTTAACTGCATTATTTTTTCCAATGTGTACAAAAATGAAGCAATTACGTCAATGCTATGAAACATCCCCCTTACTCGTTCACTTGTGTAGGTAGCGCAATATTTGTTTACAAACACACAAAGGATAGAGACAGCATTCTTTGAGTGTATGAACAAGACTGTTGCATTCCAGTTCCATCCATGTTGCTATGCTAAAGTAATGATTGGTTTTCCAAGTTAGTTTAAACGTGCTGCAATATAAAATTGGCATGCATTTACGTAACACAGCTAATGCTATTACGCGGCCTGGTATCAATTTTAAAACTTAAATAGACCTAAAATTAACAAAAATATAAGCTGTATGAACAAGATTGTTACTAATTATATATATATATATATATATTATATGATCAAGTTTCACTTAAATGTAGACTAGAAGTAAGTTATTTATTTACAAAAAAGATCAACGTTTAGTCAATTAATTTTAATGCTAATAAAATTCATATCAAATTCCGTTGAGGTGAATAGTCATAAGATAAAAGTTAAATATTGATTTTTTAATTGTAATCTATTAGTATGCTGGGTTGTCCCGCGTCGAATGGTTTATGGGATTATACCTAGCTGCAAAATTATGGGACATAGAATGTCGGAGTCCTCGTAGGGGAAGATATTTTATCGTATGACCAGTACCCACCCAGAATAGTGTGGAATTTGGGTAGCTACAATAAACAGCGGTTAAAAAGATATAACGGCTGGGTCGGACTCGACATTTGACAACATGTCACCACTACACTGACTTGATGATCGTCAGGTCTGTAAATGGCATGTGTGGATGTATGGACAGCAGCCGAATCGTAGACTAAGTGCCCTTTAGGTTGTCGCGCCAAAGTCTTTTTTAGGTTTAATACCTGATTTACTTTTATATTCATCTTCTGATTTTCATATTTGATAAACATATTATAATTCTCCATGTTGTCTAGCAATATGTTATGCCTATGCCTATATTGATTGAAACTAAGAAGAAATGTGTCGATTGGTATAAAATTTATTTGGGATTTAAATAGACTATGTTAATTTAAAGTCCTATTTTTTTTTCAAAACTTGTGTCGACAGAGAGTGTTGAATCAGATTACCAATGCCATTTCTATCTCATACTTTAGCTACGCGACAGGATTTTGTACTTTCCTGAGTTGTCACATGTCTCCTCTTGTCAAAATAATATTGTCGGTAACGTGTAAGAACAAATTCCTTATAAGCTGTAAAGCTGTGTATTTCTAATCGTTCATACTATCCTCCATTTTATACAAGTTCATTTTGAGCGTTATTACTTACGTAGATCTATAATTTTATCTAGAATTACCCAAACCAAATACATAATACGTTAAAAATATTTTAATCAGACAGCGTATGCCAACGTCTTTCGTGATTTCAATTGGAAAACCGAACCCTATATTAATAAAACATATATAAAGGGATAATCAACTTATGGGTATCATTTGAGGTATAGAAGGATATCACTAAATTATTATTTTGTATTCAAACTCTATGACCATGAGTTTTTAATTGTCCACTGTTCCCATGACAACTATAAAACTGAAAATGCGTGTAAAAAATCTGAATCGCGAATTTGAATTGATAACACCTACCACGAGTTTTTAGATTTTGTTATAATTAGCATCTAAACAATAAAAGTGTGAACAGTAGTGATTCGAGTTCGTTTTTACAATTTACTGAAATTTAACATTCTTGCTTATGTTATGTTGAGATAGATGAGAAATAAACATAAAATAATTATACATGATCAATTTTATCTGTATACATTACTGAACATTGCAATTACAAAATTAAAAATGACCTCGACCGACTATTTGTACGGACACTAAAATATGGACTGAAACTCAATCCTGAAATGTCACAGTATTAATCATTAAAATATGTGGACTATTATTGAAGACATATCCCATGTAGTCTTTCTAAATGATACCCAAAATGGCAAGCAATATGCACAGTATTAAGAAACATTTTTCCTAACCTCTTGGAAGCCGTATTTTCAAATAATAGAATGCTCATATAGTATGAGCCCAGCGCATAATTCTTTAGATTTGGACGTGACGGACCAGTGAGTTGGCCTGCTCGTTCTGTGGATTTTACGCCATTAGACTATTCTGGGGCGGGGGAAGTCAAGGTTGTTGTCTATTAAATTGTTCCGAGAACACCAGAGCACATGCAGCGACATATTATTGATCTTTCTAGAGCCATCCAGGAGGGCGAAATAAAATTATATAGGACATCTTTCTTTTACAAGTAGACTTATGAATGTATAAAAGAAAGTAGTTACAAGTTTGAGCACGATATCTAAATGTTCTCTTTTGTAGGTAATAGAAATATATCGAATTAAAAAAGAAAACAAAACAATATCCCTTATTCCCCTCCTCCTTTTTTTCCCCCTCTTTTTGTTTACACTGTTTTCCTTCTTGGTTTTACCTTTTTGTTAACTTTCTGTTATTCTCACATATAGACAAGGACAAGACACACACCCAGACCCAAGGTGGAGATTAAAAATCCCCTATCCCGCCAGGAATCGAACCCGGGTCGTCGAGTCTACCGACTACGCCACGGCGACGGACAGATTTTTTCCCCCCTCTTTTCGTTTACACTGTTTTCCTTCTTGTTTTCTTCCTTTTTGTTAACGTTCTGTTATTTTCACACATAGACACAAGGACAAGACACACGCCCAGACCCAAGGTAGGGACTCTACCGACTACGCCACGGTGACGGACAGCCCTGAATTACCTGGCCTATGAAATACTACACTTCAGTAATAATTCTCCAGTGGAATAAAAATAAAAAAAAACTCGTTTTGAAACATTTTTTTTTAATTTGGCGCCTAATATGTTCATTTTGAGTGAATAAAGATAATAGGACCCTATAATATAGCCCTACATGTTATATAAATAGTCCTTTGAACAAAATGTGTTGGCCCTTTCAGCTTAGTTTTGAATTGCGAACATAAAATAATTGTATTTAATTAGTACGTCTCTGCTTTAAACTAACTTATGCACTGCTGATGTCCAACCACAGACTTCAGCGCGAACATCAACGTGTGTGGACCGTTTATCATAAATAATTTCAACGAGTAATTTCAAATTATATCGATAAATTCAAGACTCACGAATTGAGTAGTGAATTTATTATAGAGCATTTGGAAATCAAGATTGACATTTGTTAGGACTAGTTAACAACAATAAAATTAAGCTGCTTACCTCACAAATCATTATTTAACTATAGTTATTTTAAAATCTTTTTGTATTTAATGTAACGCTGTCTATGCTTGAAAACAACTGAGAACCGATTGGTACGCTTCATTTTGCTTTCTTTTTGTTCTTCACGTTCAACAAGATCGTATTATTTATTGCCAAAGGGGATTCGCAATCTTATGGGTAGAATGTACTCTAGTGGAGACATTTATAACCAACATTATAGGTATTAACAATCTAATGATGAGAAATCAAGATCTTCAGAACATTGAATCCTACGTACTAACTACTACTACTAACATAAAGGTATTAATTAATTTCTGATGTCCTATGAGGTAAATATGTCAATTATATTTTTCTGCAAAGTCATTTCCTGGAAAATAATTCGTTTAAGAAAGTGCAAACACTGTCTTTTTTTTTGTGGTATAATTAATTTCTACAAATGTTTTTATATTATCTCCCGTATGCACTATGAGCTGACATTCATGCACTATATATACAATCTGGTAGCCGTATTTCTTACGGGGTCAGTCACTGCAAAATAATGCTGTGACCTATTCAGAATGTTAAAAAGGAAGTGCTCCATTTAATATGATTAAACTTTGGTTGATAAATTCGAGGCGAAATACAACTGTGATTGGTCATTGACTCCCATTTGGGGCAAGAGTTAAATAGTCTGTAATATGTATAGCCTGTTTAACTGTATTACATACATCTCTCGAAATTTTATCATGACTTCGGCTGCGAGAGTGTAGAGCCTACCATTCCATCACTTCTCTTTAATATACAGTAAAACTTGCTTAATCCGGAACTTGAATAATGCGGAAATCTGTCCAATGTGAACAAATTTATTGGTCCCGGCAAAATAATTGTAATTTCACGTGTATTTATTTTGTAAAACGGAATCAGTCCAAGGCGGGAACGGAAGGATATTTCTACGCAATTCATGAAAAAAATGTTTATAAGGCGGAAAGATAGAGAAATAAATAAATTAGTTTCCACTTCATTGAATTCACGTTAGGCTAATTAACAATAAGTGATGACTGATGACTCCTGCCTCCGAGAGAAGTAGAGTTTCTACCTGTATCTGGAATTTTATTTCGGCCTCACTGCACACAGGTTTTGCGAAATACAGGTTCATTTAACAAATATTTGGCGTGTGACACCTGTCTTACAAATAACCAGTGCAATGTAAAATCTTAAATTAGCTTAAGATCTGAGACCGATTGTGTACGTATCTTTCACAGATGGCGTTCTGAATTAACAGTATAAAGATGGCTAAATGTCATTAAACGAAAAAGTGAAAGTGATTTAAGATAAAGAAAAACAGACTCTCAGTACGCGAAATAACTAAATTTAAACTATTTATGAGATTTTAAAACAAAGAAAAAATAATGAACGAAATGGTCAAATTAAAAAAAAATCCAACGAGGTGTGGGAGTGTTTTACAAGTCCGCGATCAAAAATCTCCAAATTTCCAGACCATAGTTAGTGAGTGGAAACCGAAACTACATATTTTAATTTCAGGATACGCGCCTAAGAGACATTTTTTTAAGGAACTACAATATTAATGCAAGGTACATAAAAAGACATACGGTGCTCTATAATCTAATATTGTTTTTTTTGTTTTTTTTTATAATTCGGAAAGTTGTCTAATGTGGACAAAATAATTGGTCCCATGCGATTCCGCTTTGAACAAGTTTCAGTGTATCAGGTACAGTACTCTTATCTATTCACCCAATCGCTTTAATAAACTCTAATTTTCATTACTTCGGACACGTTCTTTTTATGCATTCCTTCTCGCAACATGTTTTCTGCTCATCTTTCAGGAGTGCAGTTGCTAAATCTTGAAATTACTTCCCATGTCCCATCACATTAGATGTTAAATATAAAATTTGTACCTGGTATGTCAGTCGTCCTCAATTAAATTATTAAATAGTTGAGGACGTCTGACTTACGAGGTACGAATTTTATATTTAACATCTAATTACATAACCTCAACGGTGCTGTAATATGAATTTTAAAAGTGTTGATTCCATCACATGTTGTTTCTAGATTTAAACATTAAATTATCATATCACGCCATGGCATAGATGGTTAAGGCAATACGCTACAAACCAGAAGATCGTAGATTCGTGTTCCGGTGGAGTCAGGATTGTCCTGGGGTCGACTCAGCCTCTAACGGAAGTGAGCACCATACTCTAGTTCTGAGGCGACCGTCATGCAGGGCTGAAAACTCCGCTGACGTCAAATGTCGATTGTCTAGAAAAAGTGGGAGCCGTAACCTTCTACTACTCTAAGGGTCTCTTATGGCCTGCAATGGGATCACTTTACCTAAATAATCATATAGGACTATCACTGCAGTGACAAATTAAGCTAATGTAATTTAAATCTAACATTATCTTCTTATTTTGCTAATTTTTATATAATTTGTATGTGACGTAAATTACTCACACGCTCTATATTTTAATACATTTTGTATATCCATAGTAATTCTGCCCGGGGGCCAGTCCTTCACTGCAATCATAGCATTTTCATGCTACGCTTGCAGCTATGGAATTGTAGGTGTGGTTGCTTTCCACACCAGTGAAGGATGATGATGAAGATATGCGCCGTGTTTAGATCTGCTACCTTTTTGCACTGTTTCTTTAGATGTTTTACTCATATGTTTAGTAACACTCATAGTAGCATCCAGCTCAGTGCCCGAGTCCATCAGAGGCAAAGATTGATTCATCTTTCCTATACAGATTCATTAACATTAATTAATAATAATTCCTGAAACACACTGTAGTAATTTATGATACGTTCTTAAACTCAGAATATTATTTTCAACCATGAAAGCTAGACAGGAAAGGGGAGCTCAAATAACCTTGAGAAAGCTCGTAAACAGGAATTATGCTAGACAGCAGTAGCGTAGCTAGCAAATACAATAATTAGACACTCATGTTTATTTAAAACAAGATTTAAAATTAGAATTGTACGTCTGAAGTTGAAAAGTGAAAATATATTAAATATAAACAAAACTTCATCATTCGAAAGTTAAAGAAAAAACAATAAGTAATAACAAAAGTAACAATTTTATACACTCAAGCACTCATGCATACCTTTTAGTCCTGCCTAGGGTACCCTACCCTGGCTTGCCGGACCAAACTCAAAACACGCAGCTCTCCTGGAGCTCGCGTCCTCCAGACGACAGACAACGAAAGTAGTGTATGATCGAATGATACAGTTTATTACGTGTTTGGCCTATTTGAGAGTTCCGAGGTAGAGGGGAAGTTGCGCACTACAAACAGTGCAAAGGGAGGGGTAGGAAGGAGAGTGGGAGTAGACACAAAGATAAAGGAAATTGGCATAGTTCATTAATCTCACTGTAGAGGGAGGATAGCAACACAGATGTTTCGTACTGAAATAACACTTTCGGTACATATATTATGTGACTAATAGTGGCTAGTTTATGTTTATGTTACAAGTAAATTTGTTTTTAATGTATATTTTAGCAACTTTACAATTTATGGATCCATTAGTTCAATGGTAAAATGTAATATTTATTAATTTTGGGTGAGTGGGAAAGAAAACTAAAAGCCTTAACTCCCCAGTAAAATGAATAAATGGATACGTGTGGCCCAATTCAATTCAAATATGGCTTTTTTAATCTACCAGAATTAGGACATTATACAGTATATGAAATAGATTCGCACAAATAAAATAATTATAATCAGTTACTGTAACACATATATTTTCATTACCATTAATTTTATATCCTATCAGAAACATGTTCCTTAAACTTTTGTCACTATTTTACATCCATTGTTCACTTTTGCTAAGACTTATTTTTTTCTACCTGATTGCCCGTCGTAGCTTGGGTTCAATCAGCTTAGTGACCCCCAAAAAATATGGATTCGACACCATTCTCGACCAATTTGAATTTCTTTCCCCTTGTTACTCCCTCTTCCTTAGGGGAGCTAGAGGTCAAACATAGGCTTGAACGTCATCGAAACTGTCACCAATCAGATAAGTGATGCTGAAAACCAATGGTTTCGACACTAATCTCGATAATTTTGGACATTTTATTTCCCATCCCTTCTCATCCACTTAAGGATGCAAGAGTAAACTTGAACTTAAATGACATCAGGACTTCACTAATCAGCTTAGCGACCCCGAAAACTAATGGATTCGACACGAATCTCGGGCATTTTTCACAGCTTATTTTTCTCACCTTTCTTCACCCTCATATGGGTTCTAGGGCAAATTTGGGCTTAAATAACATCAGGATTGTCACCATTCAGCTTAGCGATCCCAAAAAAAAAAACTACCGGTATATGAATTCAAACACTAATCTTGATATTTTTTTTTTCATTTTAGATATTTTTAACTCCCCTTAACCAAATTTGGGTATAAATGTCACCGGGACTGCCACTAATGGGCTTAGCGACTCAATAACTATTAATTCGACAGCAGTATTTGCTGTTTTCGATTATTTTTTTAGAATTCGCCCCTCTCACCCCTTTATTGTAAGTTATATGCCTATCGAATTTTGTTGAAATTACTCCACGTGTTTTTGAATGTTACTGGAACAACAATAGTTAGTAGCGGATCATTTTTTAAAATTTTAATCCCATCTTCCTCCCCTAGGGGTGCTAGGAGTATTTTACCGCTTACAGCAACATTGTCAGATCGTAATTTGTATGCATACCAAAACTACGTTGAATTTGCTGTAGACATTCGAGACTCATTTTGGCACATACGCAGATACACACATACACACAATCGCAGATATATATATATATATGCACACACACACACACACATACATGCCTACATACATACCTACACCTACACACGCACACAACACAATCCAAACTGCTCTTGCAACAAGGACATCGTCAGTAAACCACCTTATATGAGATCGTAAATTGTTAGATGAAAGAAGACTGATTTTAAGAAATTAAGTCGTAATAAATGGTGGAAAATGGCCGAGTACAAACAGTGAACTAATCAAAAAAAGTTATATATACTATATGCTTAATAAATTTAGACACCTTATAGATTTATTTAGTAGATGTATACAGTAATCTCGGAGAGGGTTCAAGTCCCGTTGGGATCAAGATTTTTAAACTGACCCAAACCCTCTGGCGGCAATATGACCCTGGGGTCGACTCAGCCTTTTACGGAAATGAGTACCGGACGGTTGTTCTGGGGGTAAATGTGGCCGTCACGTAGGGCTGACAACCCGGCTGACATAAAGTGCCGATTGTCTAGAAAAAGTGGGAGCCTTAACCTCCTACTACCCCAAGGGCCTCCGGGCCTGTTGTGGAATCATTTTACTATACAGTAATCTAGTTTATATAATTATACAGTAGCCTAGTTTATAGGCCTATAAGCCTAATTAGTATTATATATTTTTGAAAATATAGGCTTATCAGAACGGTTCACGATTCTCTAATAATCGAAGTTTACTTGTTACTTCCTAGTATATGAAAATGAATTTAAGCTTGATGATTTATACTCTTTTAGTTCATAATAATAGAGAACTAAACATATTCAAGATCAAAGAAATTAATTCATGCAAATAATGCTAATTTTAAAATTGCACAATGATTAATTTTTATTTGCTTGCACCGACAGTTCGTTACAGAATTCTACACAATTTAGCAACATTATTTGATATTATTGCCGCTAGATAAATTATGCTATATCATAATAAATGTTTACGCTATGCATTTGTAATTTATTTAATATACTTATTTTACCCAGCAGAGTGATTATTATTTACCGAGCTATTTTTATTCGTCTTTGTAAAGCATTTGTGTATTTCATATTAATACATGCGATGTTCATCACAGATAACATTGCTGGAGGGATTTATATGTTTCATAAGTTTGTCATGGTAGCCGGATGTGTTTCAACATCAAATAGTTCTATGT
Source organism: Diploptera punctata (assembly GCA_030220185.1). Taxonomy (NCBI): domain Eukaryota; kingdom Metazoa; phylum Arthropoda; class Insecta; order Blattodea; family Blaberidae; genus Diploptera; species Diploptera punctata. The sequence continues at coordinate 63,631 of JASPKZ010009545.1, forward strand.
TGACCTCACTATGCTGCATGGCGAAACCGAGAACCGTCTCACAGCCAACCAAATAATAGGAGCTAATGAAAAATGACATCCCTATTGAAATATGGTGGTACAGAAGTCAGAGTGTGGGTGGGTAATATCCCTGGCCAGTGGTTTCTATGCGGGCGCGGAACTTTAGACCCTGATTATAAAAAAAGTGTGTTGAAACATAGGTCTAGTATATAAGCACCTGCACTGTTTTATGATATAACTTCATACTTCGTTGGATTTAGAAACATATGTTCGCTTAATACCTTACGTGCATAGGGCAAATTATATTTAAATTTTGGGCTTATATTGACGCATTTACAAAATTTATACTGTATTGGTGTCGTTTATATATAGGCTATATACATACGCATTCATATACATACACATGCATACGCTTACATAGTACAGTCACTAAATTCGTGGATTCGCGATATAGTGTCGCTGGCGTACGTTATAGACCACAGATTACGTAACCGGATGATGCTATATAAGTTCTTCTTTCGTTCCAACAAGAGATAGTAAGAACTATGGACGTTGTTTTGAAGAACAGTTCAATGTGAGCTGCGCAACACGAGAATGCCGCCGTTTGATTAATGGGAAACATAAATATCTGTAAAAAATTAATAAATCGACTAGTGGAACCTTTGATATGATTAAGAAAGTTACAGCGACGAAGCCTTGGGCCTCAGTGCTGTGTTTAATTAACTGGAACAAAGGTTTTGCACAAGGAAGAGACAGTTTGGAGGATGATGTGCGAACTGTTCGGCCAACAGTAGTCCGAATTGAACCGAAGATACAGAAAGTTGTCTCGCTGGTGCGCGCTAATCGGTCCCAATTGATAGATGACCACGCAACAGCTGTTATGATTAGCCTTGGGACCTGGCTCAAAATTTTACCTCATCTAAACGTGTCTCTTGATAGCTAATCCAGTGTTCCGCGCATTTTGATCAATTTGTCGATCACATTATATTTGCAACGACCTGGTTGTAGTTCTGATAAAACTGAGACATTTCTGAACCTGATTGTAAAAGGGCACGGAACATAGTGTTTTCTGTATGGTCCTCAATTTAAGCAACTATCGGCCACCTGGAAATCACCAGCATCACTATGAAGGAATAAACCACAGCATGATGGGTCAAAAGACAAAGCGATCCTTGAACTTTTTATCGCCTCGTTGGGGATTGTCCACTTATATTCATCCCATAGGAAGCAAGTGTAAACCAGCAGAAGTTCAATAACATTCTTTACCGTCTATGAGATAAATTTCTTCATACATGTTTTGAGCTTTTCGAATGATCGTTGCTTCTCGGCAATACCCCTACTCGTTGGTCTGTGTTTATCCATAGGGAATTGAGTAGGCATTTGGTCGTCGTTTTACCATACCATCTATACTCACCATATATCATACCTGCGGTTTTATCGACTTTCTCTGCTTGAAACTAAAGCTGCATGGGCGAAGATTTCAGTTTCCGGAGGAAAACTTAACTGTCTCGCAATAAAACTTAAAAGATGTTCATGCCAATACGTTACAGGCCTGTTCCCAGCAACTTTATCAGCGTTGGTGGACAGGCATAATGGTCAACGGCGACGATTTTGAGGGAGTGTGTGTAACTCTGTGTCTGTGAAGATATTGTAATATAATGCTACTAAGACATACCATAGTCAACGAAACTATTGACCGCTATTTATACACATAGCGTTTGCCTACGGGTAGGACAAGTTTAGCGGCACTTGCTAGCAAACAAGCGACATCGCAGGCAGGCGGACGCATCCTTACGCCTTTCTAGCACCTCCCGTATGTAATCGCACTTTGTATAAGGATTAACCTTTTCTTTTTTTCGTTGGTACTACGGTTCTTGTAGTCGACCTTGACCTCCTCCTTAACAGCCATCCATTCACTTCCAGTTCTTAATTCCAGCCTGTTTTAGATCTTCCTGTACATCATCCAACCATCTCAACCTAGGTCTACCAATCATTGTCTTACTATCCAGTTTGGAGCTTAAAACCTTTTTAGGTATTCGAAAGGATTAATTTAATCTAGGATTTATTTTCGTATACAATTATTTTCTTTTACGTCAACATACAAAACCTGCAGAATAAAGTTGTAAGTATGTCACATGGCTGTAAGTAAAGAATAAATATAAGATAGCGCAAGGCAGAAAGCGATAAGCCCCTAGTTGTCGGAGCTACTATCTTATGCTATAAAACAGGGGTAATAACTGATTGTTTTATTCCACTCTTAAATATCGCTCATTTGTTTTATAATACAGATTAAATTATCTGGGGTTTAATTTGGAACTTCATCTTGTTAAATAATATTAAACTATAATATCGGTAGTTCTTAGTGTCATAGTAAGCTTTCACTGTATTAAGTTGAAAGACATAAAGGTTATAAAGTAGCATTAATGTGATAATATTATGCCACATGGTCAGTCATCACTCGTGAGTGAAGTATGCTATGATACTCTGAAGCTGTGGGAGGTGCGTAGGTTAGAAGACTCCACGGGAACTTATCAAGGTGGTTCCACTGTCCACACCCGTCACGCCTGATATTATTACATATTGTGGTAGTGTCATATGGCTGTCTTTTCTCTACCAACTTTATTAAATACATAATTTTTATAATACATCGTGGCTCTTAAAGACCTTTACATAACAGCAATGCAAATTTCTGCAAATATTACTTTACTAAACATTTTCGCCACATTGCCCTGTGAGAGCATCGTTGAAATGCAGTTTGCACATAGGCCTACGTAAAGTTTGTCGTGACATACTTCGTGATTCATTTCTAGCCAAACCCATAATTATGCTGTAATGGAACCTGCGACTTGCGTTCTCAGAGTAACGAATATGTAATTGATTTCTCCATCCCTACCCCTCACTTAAGCACATCCCACTCAAAGGCGAACAATACCGGACATGTATGAACAGTATTCTTCTCGTTTTTTAACATGCCTATCAAAAGTAAATTTTATAACGTATGATCTGAATATTTTAATTATACATTTTACAGTTTAAACATTTTAGTAAGATTACAATTTTTAATCTATTTATATCGATAAACCCGTGTTTTTGTTGCATTAATGGTATCTGTTATACACGACATTACCTTAGACTTGATTGTTATTAATAAAAATGAACCTATCCTATTCACTAGTATAAAATAGTAACTTATATGATCTTAATAAAAATCACCATAAAGACATACTTAGCATAACATTTAATAAACCCTTATTAATAATCAATCTTCATCTCCACAACAGCTCATTAGAATCGGAACATGTAATTGGTTATTTACAGATAGTATTGGAATTATATATAATGTTTAATATAAGTATAATCTGTGCTGTTCAGTATGGCAGAGTGAGAAGTTTGATCTAAATATGAGTGAGTAGGCCTATTCAGCTCAGAAACAAATTGTTATTGTAGTTACTGAGTTGTTGTTTAACGATGGATGGGTTGATCTCTAATATTGATTGCGAAATAATGGCTGAATGGTATTAGGTTTTCTACACTATTTCAGGTATTGGTTATAATTTGTACTGTGGTAAAACATTTTAAAGTCATGCGTGATTTAGTTGGTTAACATAACTATTGTGGAATTAATTATTTTTGTGAATTCTCCAACTGTTTTCTTAGGATTGCAAGTGTTAACTAAGCTAAATTACTAATTTATGAGTAAAAAATCTGTTGTTGAAGTGCAGTATCTGGTAAGCATTCAATACTCCATTTAGTTGGTTCTTAACGTAACTGTTATGGATTTCGCCATTTTCATGAATATTCCTGAGATTGCAAGTGTTAACTTGATAGAATAATTCATTTGCAGGCGGCCATGAACCTACGGGTTCGATAGTGCCAGTGAGTAAGAAAGAAAGAAAGAGAGAGAGGGGGGAGAGGGAGGGAGAGAGGGGCGATGGGGGGAGAGGGAGAGAGGGGGAGGGGGAGATAGAGGGAGAGATAGAGATATATATATATATAGATATATAGATAGATAGAGAGATAGATAGATATATAGATAGATAGATAGAGATAGATAGATAGATAGATAGATAGATAGATAGATAGATAGATAGATAGAAGCTTTTTGAAGTTGAGAATGACTCTCAAGTTTGTTCTGGTTTGCCAATAATTTTAAATTCCTTATTTGCACATTATTAACGTAATTCTGCCTCTGTCGTCTCGATTAGCGTAATAGCAGAAGTATATGGTGTTTAAATGTACGAAATAGATCAAACCTATTCAAAATGGATAATTTTCTTATATTATTAGGCTGCACCATGTTCGATCACGATAAGATAGTCTATAGGCAATAATTCAATTTCCCAAGAAAATATAATAATAATAATAATAATAATAATAATAATAATAATAATAATAATACTTATTTATTCTGGCAAAGTTAAAATCACGATGTCTTCTGTTCCACTCAATCAGAACAAAAATGTGGTTGGTTTCTAATGACTTGACTCTTGATTCACATAGTTAGTCCTCCAGCGCAAATATACAAAGTGCACATTAAAATGACGTTTGATATTTAATCATAAAATCAGGGGGAGAAACATTGAAGATACGCCGGTTGCTCAGTATGATTTGGGAAAAAGAGGCTCTTTAAAATAAATGGAAAAATCGAATATCATATGAACTACCGTGCATCAATGGAGATAAAACTTACTGTAACAACTATGGAGTCATTTCATTAATCTCAAATTCTTACACAATTCCAATAAACATACAGTAAAATCTGTCTATGAAGGAACATGACGGTTCCTTAAATATTTTTCCTTCTTATAAAGGGTTCCCAAATTACAAGCTTGAATTTTCTCATGCAGTGTAAGGGTTTTACATGCACGCTTTAAATACTTAACGTATTGAACTGAAATACAGAGAAAATAGTTGTATGTAACACAGTACAGTTTGCACGGCAACACAAAAACGAGAAGGAACTCAACTGCAGGAGGACTGAAGAGTTTCCTAACTCCCTCGCAGGTTACGTAAGAAGGCAAGGAAAAACGAGGGATTCCCCGCTGTCACACATAAGCAAGGGTATCCCCGCAGTACAATGGCAACACAGGAAGGTAAAACGATATAATGCAGAAAGCGTCATATGCAGAATTTTCACGTGTGGTCATTAATAATGTAATTAGAACATGCTTAAGAATAATTGTCCGCCTTACTGAGGTAAAAATTAACTATTGGTACTTTAAAAACCTTTCCGTTTCCGCGTCATGAAGGTTTCTGGCTTATACAGGACGATTTTACATATAAAATCATACCGTTCTGGATTTTTTTTTCTCCGTTTCTACAGGTTTCCTTCTTATAAAGGTTCCTGCTAAGACAGGTTTCACTGTATTAGTATGCAGGCGTATTCCCCATATTGATGGCATAATAGTGATTATCCATGTGGATTTAGAGGAAATAGGTCTATAGTATATCAGATTTTGATGTAAGTCAGATTATAGAAAATAAATGTGAATGTGAATACATCAACTTTATGTAGACTTCAAAAGGCATAACATTCAATTAAGAGGGTGGAGTTGTGTACCATCTTGCTACAATTCGGAATTCCTAAAAAAGTTAGCATATTCACATATATTAAAATGGCACAAAATTATAGTGTGACGGTAGCCAAACTATTTTCAGATAATCTTTTGATTTGGATTTTACTTGATGAAAATCCATTGTCTTTTATTTCTTGTCATTTTCCAGAATCTGGAATAAGTTCCGGTCATTATGGAGTATAAAGTTCTTAAAAAGAAAGAAATTTTCGCCAATTATCAATATTGAATAAGTCATTTCGAAAAGGGATCATCTCCAATTTTTCTGAAATTCACTTTTTTCGTTATTCCATGTTTACATACCTACCTCCATCGTTTATGTGTGAGAACGGATCAACTACATTATTCTCTTACCACTTCCTGACTTTATTCAGTAGCAATTTCAATTCAATGCTTTATCCTGAACAAGTAGAATCAGTTTTTTCCCTCTTCTATAAAATTTTATCAGCTGTAGATGATCCCTTTTCGAAATGGCTCATTATATTAATCAGTAAAGTCAATTGTTTCCGATAAATGTTTTGTTGATAAACATGAACTTATCATTACGTTTACATGCCTTCTATGGAGAATAGGTTATTCAGCAAAAAGGTAAAGTGATCCCATTACAGACCTCAAGAAGGCCGGGTAGTAGGAGGTTAATGCTACCACATTTTTAGACAATCAGCACGAGTTTTCAGCCCCAGGACCATTGTGTCGACAGAAGGCTTGGGACAGTTTAAAAATCCTGACCACTCCCGGAGAATATTAGACACGAATTGAAATTGTTTATTCCACTGTAGAATGTATATATATAATATATATAATAAATACACACACTTTCTATAAGAAATGATGTTCAAAGAATATGAAGATCAGAGTAACATCTGTTTTGAATAGGGTCACAGGTCTAATCATCAAGAAGAGATCGGTCACTAAAAATTAAACGTGGAAGTGTTTTTGAAATGAAACACTTGCGTAATCTTTCATATAAATTGTATTTAAAAGAAAAGTGATCCGAATACAGGCCTCAGGAGGCACTTGGGGTAGTAGGAGGTTAAGGCTCCCACTTTTCTGAACGATCGGCACTTGATGTCAGTCTGCGTGACGGCCGCCTTTACCCCCAGAACAAGCGTCTGGTACTCATTTCCGTTAGAGACTGATTCGACCCCAGGGCTATAGTGCCTTCAGAAGGTTAGGTCAGTTTAAAGATCATGACCCCACCGGGACTCGAACCCTCGATCTTATGGCTTATAGCGCAGTGCCTTTACCACTACGCTTTGGCGTGCCACCCATAAATTGTATTTAGACTACTTACATAATTTTAGAATAACATTACATACTACTTTAACTACCCATATAATTGCAAGAGTTTCTGTACAAATGTTGATATTCATTTATTTAATGTTGTGCTTGTAGCTGACGTTAATTAAGCAATAAATGCAAGTTATCAAAATTCACGTTATTGTCTCTTTTCTGTAATCATAAACATGTAACAATGTAAATCCTGCAAAATCGAGGGGAAGAAAAATGTTGTTTAATGTATTAAGTACCATTATTTCTTCTGTAAACTGAATGTTCTTTCATTCTTGTGGTGTTGATACTTTTGTAGCGTCCTTTCGAAGGCCATCATCATGTGGTAGTAGATTATAATGACGGGTTTACCTGAGTTTTGGGTGTGGAGTAGGTTTCTCTATTATAATGTGCTGCATTCTTTTGTCCCGATGCCAACAAGTGATGCTGCTTGCTTATGATACAAAACTACAAGGTAAAAACTTGTCTGGCTAGTTTTCTTATATCAACCACGACAAAATACCATGAGCGGCAAATCAAGATTCTTTTTTTCCCCCAATCTAGTGATGTGAAGCTGTTACGTTGTTACGGATGATACTGCTGCAACTCGTCTACTGCAAATGTGTAATTCTCTATTTGGAAATAAAATATACAAGTACTAGCTGGCCCGGCGAACGTCGTATCGCCTTTAAATATTTAAACTTTAATTTTTCCGATGTTGTAATAGTTATCTGCTATTCGGGGCGGAAACAAATCAAAGTTCATAAAAATCGGTCCAGCCGTTCTTGAGTTATAAATAGTGTAACTAATCCGACATTATATATAATTGTAGGCTTTCACGGCCGGCGTCTTGATCCATATTTCGTTCGTCTTCCGGGCTTATAGGCCGTGGTCTGGTTGTCTTCTTACTCGACGTTTCGTCTACTGCTGCGGTAGACATCATCAGGAGATACTGCGTGCTTTCTGTGAACTCCTCAACAGTCGGCTGCAGACTGGCTGGTCGTTGGAAACTGTCTCTCTGTTTATAGCTAAACCCCGGGTGGAGGGAGGGTTTTCTGCGCGCACCGAGTTGTGCGCTGTATTGCCGTGTGCAGAAGTCATAGGCTTCGTTGTCGTGTTATGCAGTGCTGGGATCCAAATTTTGTTTATCTTCAAGGATTCTTCTTTTTTGTTGAAGGAATTTTTATGTTTGTATATTTCTATGGCTTCTCTGTATAGTCTGGTGTAGTAATGTGATGTTTGTGATAATACCTGGGTATCTTCAAATCTTATAATATGTTGTTGGTTGTTCATCAAGTGTTCCGCTACGGCCGATTTTTCATTTTGTTTTTAACCTGCAGTGTCTCATGTGTTCTTGTAATCGTGTGTTGATCATTCTTTTAGTTGTGACCGATGTACACACCTCTCCACAACTGCACGGGATACGATATATACCGGCATGACTCAAAGGATTTCTAGTGTCTTTGGCTGGGCGCAGTATATTGCTGATTTTTTGTGTTGGTTTGTAGGTTGTTGCTATGTTGTATTTCTTTAATATTCGTCCAATTTTCTCTGTTTGTTGTTTTGATATAAGGTAGGTAAACCTTACCATTTATCTGTTCCTTGTTTTCGTTTTCGGGCCTATATTTCTTTGGATTTATGGCTCGACGAAAATCTGTTCTGCTGTATCCATTGGTAAGAAAAGCTGCATGGAGATGATTGATTTCTTCTTGCAGATACTGTGGTTCCGAAATCCTTTTGGCTCGTTCAACCAGGGTTTTTATTATCCCGCGTTTTTTGTCTAGGATGGTGGTTAGACTGTTTGTGTAGGTATCTGTCTGTGTGAGTATTTTTCCTGTAAACCTTGTGTCCAAGTGTCATGTCTTGGTTTCGGATTACCAAAACATCCAAAAACGGTAGACTGTTGTCATGTTCCTTTTCCAGGTTGAATTGGATGCTGGGACAAATCCCATTTATGTGCTTCTTGAAGTTATCTAGTTCCTCCTCACCGTGTTCCCAAATGACGAAGGTGTCATCCACATATCTTAGCCAAACTGTGGGTCTTAAGGTAGCATTCTCCAAAGCCTGTTTTTCAAATTTTTCCATGTAGAAAATTTGCTATAACGGGACTTAATGGACTTCCCATGGCCACACCGTCTATTTGTTCGTAGAATATACCTCTCCATTGAAAATAAGATTCTGTGAGACATATGTTGTAGAGCGCTGTTATGTCTGGAGGAAAGAGTTCTTGTAAGTATGTCATAGTTTCTCCGATAGGTACCTTAGTGAATAATGCAACCACATCGAAAGCTTAGTATTATGTCATTCGGCTTGAGTTTCATAGTGTCTATTTTTTCAATGAAGTGTGTGGAGTCTCTTACAAAAGTATCAGTTTTACCAATATATGGTTTCAGCAGTGAGGCGAGATACTTGGCAAGTTCATATGTAGGTGAACCAATGGCCGAAACAATAGGTCTGAGTGGTGTTCCTCCTTGTGTATCTTAGGTAATCCATACAATCTAGGTGGCAATGCTTCTGATTTGCACAATCTATGTTTAATGTCTTCATCCCAGTGAGGAAAATCTTGATGAGTTTATTAGATTTACGTAGAACCCTTGCTGTGGGATCATTTTTAAGAATCTTGTATGTCCCTGGATCTAAAAGCTGCTGTATTTTCTGGTTGTATTGCTCGGTTTCCATGATGACGGTAGCATTTCCTTTATCTGCAGGGAGAATGATGATATCTTTGTGTGAGTTTAAAGTTAGAAAGATTCTTTTTCTTTTCTTGATAAATTGCTCGTAGGTGGTTTGCTTTTACGGAGAATGCGGGACACTTCGCCCCTTATTTCCTCACTCTGATGAAGAGGCAGCTGTCTTATTCCGGCTTCTACATTGGCTATGATGTCTTCAATAGGTACTGTTTTATGGTGTTACAGCAAAATTTCTTCCTTTGGCAAGGAACCGAAATTTCTTCTCTATTGAGTCTTGCCGGTCAGTCAAATTTACTACTGCTCTTGAGTTGGTTGGTTTATTTTTGTTTACTGAATGATATTTGGCGTGTTTTAGTTTTTGTCGTTCAGTGTTCTTTTCTATGGTTCGGTAAAAGCTGTGATATGTGATGTTGTCCACCTTCTCCCAGTCTCTCTTGGAGAGAATATTGCTGAGCTTTAGATGTAAACGAAGTAGTTCAAGGTCATTCAACCCTAATGTTCTTCTAGTATCATGAATACGTTCTCTAAGTAGAGCCCGTTCCATTCGTCCATATATCCTCTTAGCCTTTGTTGTTTTGAAGATATGTTTGCATTGTAAAAATTGAGGGATAGTTTCCGTGTCTCTGCACCGTAGAAGGAAGCTTAAATTGCACAGAAAGCGTCCTTTTTTCTTTCTTAATTCTTCAAATTTCCGAATAGAAAGAAACACATCCTTCCCGTAGAGGTTGCTTATATATAATTGTAGGCTTTCACGGCCGGCGTCTTGATCCATATTTCGTTCGTCTTCCGGGCTTATAGGCCGTGGTCTGGTTGTCTTCTTACTCGACGTTTCGTCTACTGCTGCGGTAGACATCATCAGGAGATACTGCGTGCTTTCTGTGAACTCCTCAACAGTCGGCTGCAGACTGGCTGGTCGTTGGAAACTGTCTCTCTGTTTATAGCTAAACCCCGGGTGGAGGGGAGGTTTTCTGCGCGCACCGAGTTGTGCGCTGTATTGCCGTGTGCAGAAGTCATAGGCTTCGTTGTCGTGTTATGCAGTGCTGGGATCCAAATTTTGTTTATCTTCAAGGATTCTTCTTTTTTGTTGAAGGAATTTTTATGTTTGTATATTTCTATGGCTTCTCTGTATAGTCTGGTGTAGTAATGTGATGTTTGTGATAATACCTGGGTATATTCAAATCTTATAATATGTTGTTGGTTGTTCATCAATACAGCGCACAACTCGGTGCGCGCAGAAAACCTCCCCTCCACCCGGGGTTTAGCTATAAACAGAAAGACAGTTTCCAACGACCAGCCAGTCTGCAGCCGACTGTTGAGGAGTTCACAGAAAGCACGCAGTATCTCCTGATGATGTCTACCGCAGCAGTAGACGAAACGTCGAGTAAGAAGACAACCAGACCACGGCCTATAAGCCCGGAAGACGAACGAAATATGGATCAAGACGCCGGCCGTGAAAGCCTACAATTATATATAAGCAACCTCTACGGGAAGGATGTGTTTCTTTCTATTCGGAAATTTGAAGAATTAAGAAAGAAAAAAGGACGCTTTATGTGCAATTTAAGCTTCCTTCTACGGTGCAGAGACACGGAAACTATCCCTCAATTTTTACAATGCAAACATATCTTCAAAACAACAAAGGCTAAGAGGATATATGGACGAATGGAACGGGCTCTACTTAGAGAACGTATTCATGATACTAGAAGAACATTAGGGTTGAATGACCTTGAACTACTTCGTTTACATCTAAAGCTCAGCAATATTCTCTCCAAGAGAGACTGGGAGAAGGTGGACAACATCACATATCACAGCTTTTACCGAACCATAGAAAGAACACTGAACGACAAAAACTAAAACACGCCAAATATCATTCAGTAAACAAAAATAAACCAACCAACTCAAGAGCAGTAGTAAATTTGACTGACCGGCAACTCAATGAAGAAGAAATTTCGGTTCTTGCCAAAGGAAGAAATTTTGCTGTAACACCTAAAACAGTACCTATTGAAGACATCATAGCCAATGTAGAAGCCGGAATAAGACAGCTGCCTCTTCATCAGAGTGAGGAAATAAGGGGCGAAGTGTCCCGCATTCTCCGTAAAAGCAAACCACCTACGAGCAATTTATCAAGAAAAGAAAAAGAATCTTTACTAACTTTAAACTCACACAAAGATATCATCATTCTCCCTGCAGATAAAGGAAATGCTACCGTCATCATGGAAACCGAGCAATACAACCAGAAAATACAGCAGCTTTTAGATCCAGGGACATACAAGATTCTTAAAATGATCCCACAGCAAGGGTTCTACGTAAATCTAATAAACTCATCAAGATTTCCTCACTGGATGAAGACATTAAACATAGATTGTGCAAATCAGAAGCATTGCCACCTAGATTGTATGGATTACCTAAGATACACAAGGAAGGAACACCACTCAGACCTATTGTTTCGGCCATTGGTTCACCTACATATGAACTTGCCAAGTATCTCGCCTCACTGCTGAAACCATATATTGGTAAAACTGATACTTTTGTAAGAGACTCCACACACTTCATTGAAAAAATAGACACTATGAAACTCAAGCCGAATGACATAATACTAAGCTTCGATGTGGTTGCATTATTCACTAAGGTACCTATCGGAGAAACTATGACATACTTACAAGACTCTTTCCTCCAGACATAACAGCGCTCTACAACATATGTCTCACAGAATCTTATTTTCAATGGAGAGGTATATTCTACGAACAAATAGACGGTGTGGCCATGGGAAGTCCATTAAGTCCCGTTATAGCAAATTTCTACATGGAAAAATTTGAAAAACAGGCTTTGGAGAATGCTACCTTAAGACCCACAGTTTGGCTAAGATATGTGGATGACACCTTCGTCATTTGGGAACACGGTGAGGAGGAACTAGATAACTTCAAGAAGCACATAAATGGGATTTGTCCCAGCATCCAATTCACCCTGGAAAAGGAACATGACAACAGTCTACCGTTTTTGGATGTTTTGGTAATCCGAAACCAAGACATGACACTTGGACACAAGGTTTACAGGAAAAATACTCACACAGACAGATACCTACACAAACAGTCTAACCACCATCCTAGACAAAAACGCGGGATAATAAAAACCCTGGTTGAACGAGCCAAAAGGATTTCGGAACCACAGTATCTGCAAGAAGAAATCAATCATCTCCATGCAGCTTTTCTTACCAATGGATACAGCAGAACAGATTTTCGTCGAGCCATAAATCCAAAGAAATATAGGCCCGAAAACGAAAACAAGGAACAGATAAATGGTAAGGTTTACCTACCTTATATCAAAACAACAACAGAGAAAATTGGACGAATATTAAAGAAATACAACATAGCAACAACCTACAAACCAACACAAAAAATCAGCAATATACTGCGCCCAGCCAAAGACACTAGAAATCCTTTGAGTCATGCCGGTATATATCGTATCCCGTGCAGTTGTGGAGAGGTGTACATCGGTACAACTAAAAGAATGATCAACACACGATTACAAGAACACATGAGACACTGCAGGTTAAAACAAAATGAAAAATCGGCCGTAGCGGAACACTTGATGAACAACCAACAACATATTATAAGATTTGAAGATACCCAGGTATTATCACAAACATCACATTACTACACCAGACTATACAGAGAAGCCATAGAAATATACAAACATAAAATTCCTTCAACAAAAAAGAAGAATCCTTGAAGATAAACAAAATTTTGGATCCCAGCACTGCATAACACGACAACGAAGCCTATGACTTCTGCACACGGCAATACAGCGCACAACTCGGTGCGCGCAGAAAACCTCCCCTCCACCCGGGGTTTAGCTATAAACAGAGAGACAGTTTCCAACGACCAGCCAGTCTGCAGCCGACTGTTGAGGAGTTCACAGAAAGCACGCAGTATCTCCTGATGATGTCTACCGCAGCAGTAGACGAAACGTCGAGTAAGAAGACAACCAGACCACGGCCTATAAGCCCGGAAGACGAACGAAATATGGATTAATCCGACATTGTTTTATATTTATATGTATAGAAGTCCCGGCCACGCGTTGCTGTGGTTAAGGTATACATTAAATTATGTTGTAGCAAACTAAGTGAGAAATCTAAATCAGAAAATTTTTGTTTTACACAATTTCTTAGTTCTGGTACGTTAACTACACCCGGTATAAATATGGTTTATGTGGAAGTGGTTTTGTTGATTGAGATGCATTTATGTTGTCTGCATTCTCAGTATCATCCATAAGTGTATCATAAGGATTATATACATTTATTGATGGAATATTTTGAGGAGGCTTGCTGATTTCATTATACTTTCGTTTCTTTCAACGAACTTGTTGGCAGTTTCGATTCTCATAATCATCAAGAAGTCTCTGTACAGTAATGTCATCTTGTGATATAGTCATCTTGTTTTTGATTTAATTGAGGCATGGAGATTGTTTCTGTAATATTAGGCATATTATTATAACTAACAGACTTACTTACAGTTCTGTTATTCCGTTCCTTAGGACCTTCGTATATTTTTAAATTGACATTCTTCTTATTTTTAAGATTTATGTCACATAGGCCTGTACCAATTTGCGGAAAATAAATTGATATCTTATCATTCATGGCCTCTAGAACTGATTCACCATATTGTTGAATGTCCCTTCTCGGTCCATTTAAATTTAAATTAAGTTGCTGTTTTTCAACCAGATTACTTAAAACTAATACTTACAACACGAAATTAATATTATTATCGATATATTGAAAATAAAATAAACACACAACGCACTTAAATTATGAAATAATCAATATTTGTAATTCAATTGAAATTCGCGGTTGCAACAAAAAGCACAACCACCTGGTTAAATAATAAACCAGTTACCTTACACAGCCATCTGTTAGAATCGTATGGAACTCACACATAATTATAACTCTTTGTTAAATAATAAACAAATGAAATATTGCGACTATAAATTTAGTTATAAACTCCCCTAAGTCTCATGTTGGATCAAACTGCACACAGTGTGCAAAATTTTATTAAAATCGGTTCAGTAGTTTAGGATTCCATCGCGGACAAACAACGTGACACGTAATTTTTATATATTAAGATTATACAGAAATATTTAAGTAACTCACTGGAACCATCGAACCCATGTATTCATGGCCGCGCGGACATAAGCTCACCATACATCCCTATCCTGAGCTAACGTTTTCCAATCATTCCCCGTATAATCTACTTCCTCAAATCATAGTTAATGTTATTCTCCCACCTCAGTCTTGGTCTACCAACTGGGCGTCTTCCCTATTCATTCAATACAAATAATAGGTATTCATTTGTTTTAGTCGGCCAGGGTGGGCTAGTGGCTATGTTCCTTTCCTCTGGCTCCGAGGACGCGGATTCAAACCCGGCCGTGATTGATGGATTTTTAGCATGGAAATATCCAAGGAATAAGTCCTCCCGGGATGAACATTAAGCCGTGACTCTCGAGTCTAAAGATTTCAGACTTGTAAAAGAAAAGCAAACCTGAATAAAAAAGCATCAGTGCAACTTACCATTTCCCATCCAGTAATACGAGTATCTTAGTTGCCCATTGGATGTCTCATCGAGGTGCTAGGTCAATGGGTAAATGAGCCTAACTAAATTAACTTGGTTAATAAGCTCCAATTAGGGAGCGCCCTAATCCCGGCAAAGGGAAGGGTTTACCTGATGGAGTTAAGATCATAAGGTCTTCTCTTCCACTTCACCATGGTTTATTTATACATATATTGATTATTAATTATTTACGTAATGTACAACTTGTCTAATTACACTCAGCAACAAAAAATAACCTTTTTTTTCTCACAGAAAGAAAAATATGTGATTCTGATAGTATTTTTTCTCCTGAATTCAAATATAATATCGGTTTTTCTCCATCACGCAAGATTTCCGAGAGACAGGAATTTATAATTTCAAACACTTTAATATTTTCTACATTCGTAACTACACAATATTCGAACATTCGGACTCACCTAGAAAGTAAGAAATGACGATTTTCTGCTATATTTCGCCTGTGGAGCATCCCTCTTGATGGTCGAACAATAATCGGCCAGCATATTAGGATTCCATTTGCCTTGATATCTCCTTTCCATAGCTGATATCATTTGAGTTAGCTCATTTGGTTTTATTTGACAGTAGAAAAATGGACAAAAAAAGTTTATTAAAAAATAATTATTTAAATCCATTAATTGAAATTGAAATAAAAAACTGTGGGTGATGGAGAAATTCCGAATGTATATTTGAAAACACGATAAAAACTGCATTAAGTACAACTATTGGTACTCATGAGGCAAAAATCATGTTGACCAGTGTAATGCATAATAGGCATATGCTACACAATATATAGATGACAAGGAAAGAACAAAACTGTTTAAAACAATCGTAATAATAATAATAATAATATTTATATATATATATATATATATATATATATATATATATATATATACAGATTTTTAATGTTTACACATATTTCTGTGTCTAAAGTTTTATTTTTCTTCTCCACTCGTGTCTATCCATCCACTCCATGTCCTCCAGTCCTCTTGTTCTCATTCCAGTTCTTATTTCTTGCATCCACAAGTTTCGAGGTCTTCCTTTCCTTCTTCTTCCAGGTGGACACCATTCCAATGTTTCCCTGGGTAACCTTTCTTCTTGCATTCGTCGTACGCGCCCATACCAGTTTAATTGCTTATATGCCTATCTTATAATCTACTATTGAATATCTAATATTAATTTTTTTCTCGTATGACAGTATTTCTTATTTTTTCTAATTTTGAACATCTTGCTGCACTCCACAAGAAATCCATTTCCATAGACATGAATGTTTGTTCTAAGTTTTTGTTGAATTTCCAAACTTCCATACGTGACAATATTTCTCATTATTGAATCATATATTTGTAACTTTTTTTCTGGTTATGTCTGTTCCTCAAGACTTCATTCATCATTGCTGTTATTGCTCTTATCTTTATTTATTCTGTTCTTAATATCACTTTCTTGTTTATCCTCTTTATCTACTTTTACTGCCAGATACTCAAATTCTCCACATCCTATAATGTACCCCTTTTGATCTTTTAATATTAAATCTTCGGTTTCGGCTCCACACCCCATATAATATTTTTCTATATATATTTTCAAACCCCAGTTATCGAATTCGTCCAATAATTTTCTGAACATATACTCCATGTCTTTATATTCTTGCGCAATTAGTTTTTGGGCATCCCCAAATAACAGTGTGTGCGTATATACATACATACATACACACATACATACATACACACACACACACATATATATATTAATATATTTAATTATTTATGTAAATAATATTAAGAATAACAAATATTTTTATTTGTTTTGTTTTAAATATTGTATAATCGTAAAATTAGTTTTCTATATCTCATTATTTTCCTGTTTTTTATATACACTAGACAGGGACAATTTAATATGTCTTGCTTGTATACATTTTATTATTAGTTTTAGTCTTAATTTTAACTAATATTAACTGGTTGTATTATAGATCGTAATATGTATATTAGATATTATCTTTTGATCAAATTTTTACTTAGTGTTTAATATTAGAGTTAATTAAGATTGTTATATTCTTATGTAATATATGTTTGTTTGTCCTGGTGAGTGGAAGAGAAGGCCACATGGCCTTAACTCCACCAGGCTAAATAAATCTTAAATCTTAAAATCTTAAATCTTATACACACACACACACACACACACATATATATATATATATATATATATATATATATACATACCAGTGTATAATAAATAATACTAGCAATAATGATAATAATAATATGTATAACTGTAGGCTTTCACGGCCGGCGTCTTGATCCCTATTAGGTTCGTCTTCCGGGCATATAGGCCGTGGTCCAGTCGTTCTTCTACTCGACGTTTCGTCTACTGCTGCGGTAGACATCTTCAGGAGATACTGCGTGCTCTCTGTGAACTCCTCAACAGTCGGCTGCAGACTGGCTGGTCGTTGGAAACTCCCTCCCTATTTATAGGCAGGCCCTTGGTGGAGAGGCGGTTTTCTGCGCGGTCCGTGTTGCGTGCTGTTTTGTCCAGGCTGTCGCTAGCAGAAGTCATAGGCTTCGTTGTCGTATTGTGCAGTGCCGGGATCCAGATTTTGTTTATCTTCATGGTTTCTTCTTTTTTGTTAAAGGAATTTTTGTGTTTATATATTTCAATGGCTTCTCTGTACAGTCTGGTGTAATAATGTGATGTTTGGGACAATACCTGTGTTTCTTCGAATCTTATTATATGTTCTTGGTTGTTCATCCAGTGTTCTGCTACGGCTGATTTTTCCTTTGTGTTTTAGTCTGCAATGCCTCTTGTGTTCTTGCAATCTTGTGGTAACCATTCTTTTTGTTGTGCCGATATAAACCTGTCCACAACTGCAAGGGATGCGATATATACCGGCAGTACTTAACGGATCTCTTGTATCTTTGGCTGGGCGCAGTATATTGCTGATTTTTTGTGTTGGCTTGTAGGTTGTAGATATGTTATATTTATTTAATATTCGACCAATTCTCTCCGTTATTGTCTTGATATATGGTAGGTACAACCTTACCCTTTGCCTCCTCCTTGTTCCCGTTTTCGGATTTGTATTTATTGGGATTTATGGCTCGGCGAAAATCTGTTTTGCTGTATCCATTGGATTGAAACGCTGCGTGGAGATGATTAATTTCTCTTGTAGATACTGTGGTTCCGAAATCCTTTTGGCTCGTTCCACCAGGGTTTTAATTATTCCGCGTTTTTGTCTGGGATGATGGTTGGACCGCTTATGTAGGTATCTGTCTGTGTGAGTCTTTTTCCTGTATACCTTGTGTCCAAGTGTCATGTCTTGGTTTCGAATTACTAAAACATCCAAAAACGGTAGACTGTTGTTCTCTTCTCTTTCCAGGGTGAATTGGATGCTGGGACAAATACCATTTAAATGTTGCCTGAAGTTATCAAGTTCTTCTTCACCATGGCCACGCCATCATGGGAAGTCCATTAAGCCCCGTAATAGCCAATTTTTCATGGAACAATTTGAAAAACAGGCCTTGGAGAATGCTACATTAAGACCTTCAGTTTGGCTGAGATATGTGGACGACACATTCGTCATTTGGGAGCATGGTGAAGAAGAACTTGATAACTTCAGGCAACATTTAAATGGTATTTGTCCCAGCATCCAATTCACCCTGGAAAGAGAAGAGAACAACAGTCTACCGTTTTTGGATGTTTTAGTAATTCGAAACCAAGACATGACACTTGGACACAAGGTATACAGGAAAAAGACTCACACAGACAGATACCTACATAAGCGGTCCAACCATCATCCCAGACAAAAACGCGGAATAATTAAAACCCTGGTGGAACGAGCCAAAAGGATTTCGGAACCACAGTATCTACAAGAAGAAATTAATCATCTCCAAGCAGCGTTTCAATCCAATGGATACAGCAAAACAGATTTTCGCCGAGCCATAAATCCCAATAAATACAAATCCGAAAACGGGAACAAGGAGGAGGCAAAGGGTAAGGTGTACCTACCATATATCAAGACAATAACGGAGAGAATTGGTCGAATATTAAATAAATATAACATATCTACAACCTACAAGCCAACAAAAAAAATCAGCAATATACTGCGCCCAGCCAAAGATACAAGAGATCCGTTAAGTACTGCCGGTATATATCGCATCCCTTGCAGTTGTGGACAGGTTTATATCGGCACAACAAAAAGAATGGTTACCACAAGATTGCAAGAACACAAGAGGCATTGACAGACTAAAACAAAAGGAAAAATCAGCCGTAGCAGAACACTGGATGAACAACCAAGAACATATAATAAGATTCGAAGAAACACAGGTATTGTCCCAAACATCACATTATTACACCAGACTGTACAGAGAAGCCATTGAAATATAAAACACAAAAATTCCTTTAACAAAAAAGAAGAAACCATGAAGATAAACAAAATCTGGATCCCGGCACTGCAGACAATACGACAACGAAGCCTATGACTTCTGCTAGCGACAGCCTGGACAAAACAGCACGCAACACGGACCGCGCAGAAAACCGCCTCTCCACCAAGGGCCTGCCTATAAATAGGGAGGGAGTTTCCAACGACCAGCCAGTCTGCAGCCGACTGTTGAGGAGTTCACAGAGAGCACGCAGTATCTCCTGAAGATGTCTACCGCAGCAGTAGACGAAACGTCGAGTAGAAGAACGACTGGACCACGGCCTATATGCCCGGAAGACGAACCTAATAGGGATCAATAATAATATGATTCAAATAAATATTAATTCAGTTACTTTGAAAGTTTTCTATGTATAACTCACAAAATGTTATCAGTTATAGCACATATAGGATACGTATTACCATGACTATTTAACTCATGCCCCAAATGGGAGTCAATGACCAATCACGTTTCAATGATTCCTGTTTTACAACCAATCAGAGTCGTGTTTCACCAAATATTTATCAGTGTTATAATTACCATATTAAAGAAAGCTCCTCCTTACAATATTGCGTTCATTTGGCAATAAATAGTATGATCTGGTTGCAGTGATAAACAAATGAAGCAGTAGAAGCGTACCTATCGTTTCTCATTTGTTTTCAAACATCGCCGTTTACATTAAATATAAAATATTTTAAAATAACTATAGTTAAATAATGATTTGTGAGTAAACAGCTTAATTTTATTCGTTAAATAGTCCTAACAAATGCCACTATTGATTTCCAAATTCTCTAGATAAATTCACTCCTCACTTCGTGAGTCGTGAATTTATCGATAATTTGGAAATCACTCGTGGCATTACTTATGACAAATACCTTTTTGAGGTGAAAGTAATTACAAATTTTCAACTATCCGATTATATTGGAATTGATTTAGTTCAATCTGACAAGTGAGGAGGTTTTGCAGTAGTACTTGCTTTGGAATTCACTTAGTTTGCGCAATTCCTGCGTGACGGACGTTTTGAGTTTAGCATCAAATTTATTACGAATAGCTGATCAATCGCTTTTATTCAAAGTCTTGTATCACCTGTCATCTAACTTTGTAATTTCATCTAACCGCCGACTTCCAATCAGGTTATTATATATTATGTTATAACACACACTCACTCACTCACTGGCACTATCGAACCCGAAGGTTCATGGCCGCGCGGACATAAGCTCTCCATACATCCCTATCCTGAGCTAATGCTTTCCAATCATTCCCTGTATAATCTACTTCCCTCAAATCATAGTTAATGTTGTTCTCCCACCTCATTCTTGGTCTACCAACTGGGCGTTTTCCCTCTGGCTTTCCTACAAGAAGCTTCCATGCACGTCTTTCATTCCCCATACGCGCAACATGTCCTGCCCATCGCAGTCTACGAGACTTAACTGTTCTTATTATATCTGGCTTCCTATAAAGACCATGTAGTTCATTGTTGTGTAGTCTTCTCCATTCACCTGTCTGTTCATCTCTGTTTGGTACAAAAAATGTTCCTAAGAACTTTATTCTCAAATACTCGTAATCTCCTTTCCTCCCTTAAAGTAAGAGTCCATGTTTCGCACCCATATAATATAACTGGTAGAATAATAGTTTTATATATTTTTTTAGCTTAACGTTTTTTGAAAGGAGTTGGGACATCAAAAGTCTCTGCAATGCATAATAGCATGCATTTCCAAAATTGAGCCTATGTTTAATTTCTTTTTGCATCTCATTCCTATTTGCGATTATTGTTCCTAGGTATTTGAATTCAGCCACTTCCTCAAAATTTCCCTCATTTGTCATTAGCTGTCCATTTCCATTATACACCGAATTTCTACGTGTGACCATATATTAAGTTTTACTGATATTTACTTCCAGTCCTAATTTCTTAGTGTTACTCAATAGAGTGTGCGTGTTGGCCTTTAGTATCTCCTCGCTATCGGCCAGTAGTACTACATCATCAGCATAAACTAACAGCTTATTAATACCATTCAGTTGTAAGCCTTCCTCATTCTCTAAAGATTTAATGGCATGCTCTAGTACAAAATTAAATAGTAAAGGAGATAGTGCATCTCCTTGCTTCAACCCATTCTGGATTTCAAAAGTGTCTGAAAACTGTTTGCCTACGCACCCTACTCTTTGAGCCATTTAGACACATTCGTATAAGTCTAACTAACTTTTTAGGAATTCCGAACTCCAGCAGGATACTATATAACTTCTCCCTCTTAATTGAATCATATGCTTTTTTGAAGTCTACATATAGTTGATGTACAGTGTTATTATATTCCCATTTCTTCTCTAAAATCTGCTTACTAATATATTTGTTAGAATTTTGTACGAAGTTGAAAGTAATGAGATGCCCCTGTAGTTGTTGCAATCAGTTTTATCTCCTTTCTTATAAATTGGTATGATAATTGATTCCTTCCATTCATCTGGAAGAGCTTCTTTTTCCCAAATCATACTAAGGAACCAGCGTATCTTGTCCATCAATTTATCTCCCCCTGATTTTATCAGTTCTGCTGGGATCTCATCTGAACCTGATGCTTTATACATCTTCAATTTTTCAATCGCCATTTCAACCTCTAATGCACTTGGCTCTGCGACTAGCATTTCTGCTGTCTGTAACTTATCCTCCTCAATGTCCTGTTCTGTATGTACATTTAATAGCTGATTAAAGTAACCTTTCCATCGATTTAATATACTCCTAGAATCTGCAATCATATCCCCATTTTCATTCCGAATTATGTTTGTTCTAGCCTGAAACCCTTTCTTCTCTATGCTAATTCCCTGATATAATTCTCTAATGTTCCTATTTTTTGCATTCATTTCAAGATCATTAATCTTCTCTCTCAAATATTCCCTCTTTTTACTCTTTAGTAACTTGGTGGTTTCCCGTCTAACACTACCCAATTGCTCTAAATTTACCTCATTTGTCTCGTGTAACCATTTCATTTTTGCTAGCTTTCTTTTCTTTACAATGTCGACACATTCCTCATCAAACCATTTCTTGTTTTGCCTATGTTATAAACCTAATATTTCTTATTAGCTTAGCACAATTTACTGGGTTAATATAGTTCATTCACTGTAGATTTTTAGGTAATACTAACAATACCATTGATACAAATTTAATCATGTTTCTTTAAATACATTGTATGTATGTATGTATGTATGTATGTATGTATGTATGTATGTATGTATGTGTGTATATATATATATATATATATATATATACAGGGCTTCCAATATAAAACCGGACACGCCTCACGGGGTTTCACCCGTCAGGCAACGCTCTCTCCTCGTCCGCATTTCACTCTGCCAGCCGCAGTGTGTCCGGTTTTATACTGGAAACCCTATATATATCCCATATGTCCTGTGTGGGGACATGGGTACTACCTAGCGAGAATTTCTAATTTACCTACGATGTTTAAATGCTTTATGCTAATATTTGAACGCCTGTTGGTGTAAGTTTAGTCATATCTTAAAGTGTCCGAGTTCGGTTCTCGGCACATTATAGAAATTTTCATTTCAGTAAACAATCTTAAAAAGTGCAAAAAATTAACATGCCGAGTTTTCCCGTGATTTCTACAGCCAAATTCTTGATATACTCGTACGTAGAACATTTTTCTTCCCCATTTTCGAAGTCTAGTTTTACAAAAATAGGCAACAAATTGTTAATCTAAATATAAACACAATTTGTTGGATGTGTTACCGGGATTTCTAAAGACAAAGTTCGACATAAATGCTATTTCCAGTGCCATATTTTTCCAAGATAACATATATTTTTGATGTTTTTGTCAAGAATCTGAAAATTTGAGAAACTTGAAAAATTCAAAATCGCATTTTGCACGTGTGTGGAATTTGTTCCAGGAACGGAATATTTATACAAAATCATCAAAACAATGCTATAGAAGATGTATTTTTCCTAAAATTATTAAATTTCCAAAATCTTAGTAATAAAAAGCGGTCTAACTGCACCCTAAAACTCGATATAGGCCTACATCCCAAATTTTACAATGTTATACGTAATGTGGTTGTGTTAGGGATTTATAAAATAAAAGCTCGATGTATCGTATGTCCCGGTACTTTCCAACCATTTTTCCAATGCTGTTCTCTCGTGTTTGACCGAAAATGATTGCATTTCGGGATAGAAAACCGAAACTAACATCTGCATCAGTTTTTGGATGTGACTTCCTGTTATGTTATCAACTAGCCAAATCTATCACATCATTAGTTTTGGTTTTTCGGTACCTCGCACCACGGAGTTATTCATTATTTAAATTTATTCTTGTATTGTATTACCTAACATCTTTACATCAATCCGAATTGTTATAAACAGCAGTATTTATTTATCTCGTAGACTCCGATGGGCAGGACATGTTGCTCGTATGGGAAATGAAAGACTTGCATGGAAGCTTCTTGTAGGAAAGCCAGAGGGAAAACGCCCAGTTGGTAGACCAAGAATGAGGCGGGAGAATAACATTAACTGTGATTGGAGGGAAGTGGATTATACATGGAATGATTGGAAAGCATTAGCTCAGGATAGGGATGTATGGAGAGCTTATGTCCGCGCGGCCATGCACCTACGGGTTCGATAGTGCCAGTGAGTAAGTAAGTAAGTAAGCAAGCAGTATTGATTTAGTAAGAAGTCGATCACTATTTTTTTTCTTTTTTTTCATTCTTTGATACACGCGGGTAAAACTTTGGATATCAAATTATTTGTGTATTGTTATCATATGTGTTTTGTGTTTACTAACGGGAATTAACTTCTGGTATTTGTGTGGGTTTTTTGGTGTTGTTTTAATGCAGATATTTTGTTTATAAATTTCGCTGTTATAATTACTTTGTTTTCCTTAATCCCCTCTAAATTAGTCAGGATCAGAAACAGTATTATCCAAGAAGAAATGTTCTTTTTCTGCTTAATGAAATTAGGCATTTTGACCTGTTTTTATATCAAATGGGATTTAATGAATCTTCCTATCTAGTAAATGGGCGTCCAACACTTCTATGTCCTATTGGTTTGTACTTCAATAACAGCTGAGGCATTCTATCCGTAGGTATTCTTCTAACGTGTTCATACCAGTTATTTCTCATGTTGTCAATTCTATTTGTTAAATTAAAAATATTCAAGTATTTTTAATATCTTCATTTCTTTTTCTGTCCAAAATTGTCACAACTGCTACTGAACGTAAGAACTTAATTTCTGCAGTTTCTATTTATCTTCTGTCTGAACGGTTAAGAGTCCAATTCTCACTTGCATATATTAAGGCAGGTACTGCCATCATTTTGTTAAATTTTAATTGTGTGCTCCTCAAAGTTTTATTTTTCAGTGTCCGTTTTATAGCGCCACACATTCTATAAAACTTATTAAATTTAATATTAATACCTTCCTTCTGGCAGTATGATACATTGCATCCTAAATAATTGAAATTGTGTACCTGTTGTGTTGTACTGTTATTAATGCTGATTTTACACTCCATATGATCTTTCCCGTTGAAGGCCATTACTTTCAATTTACTTTTAGAGATTGTCATATTGAATTTATTTTAACTTAAAAAAAAACAATTTTACAATTTGCGGGAAGAAACAATTGCAATGGTTTGGACACGTGAAGGAGATGATTGAAGATAGATTCCCAGGTAGGAGTTTGGAGTGGATTCCAAAACTGAGAAAAAGAAGAGGGAGACCTAAGAAGACATGGATATTAATTTGATGAAGGACAGGAGACTGCAGGATGGTGACTGGAAGGATAGAGATGATGGGAGGAAGAGAATCAAAACTTAATATTGGGCACAGGAAGATGTGTATACATTTAAAACCTGTTTAACAATAATGATAGTGTGACGGAAAAACTTTCGGCGAATCCCATTGCATGTGATAGGAATCATCTTCGTGAGATCCTAGTTATGTATTCATGTCGACATTTCCTGTGCAGGCAGGTGTAATTATCGCCATCTGTTAAAACCGCCAAAGCATATGTTATTATCCTAATTTTTCCCCTGATAAAGAAAATGTCATGCTTTTAATACGTCTAAATAAATGTCTACTTTAAATCTCCAACTATTAAGAAATTACTAACTCCATGGCGCGAGAGGCTTAGAAGGCTCTTGGACTACCATCCGACTGCTGGCCTCACATCCATATGTGCAATTTACAGAAATGGACGATCACCCATTCAACTATTAAAGCGGTGACATATGATTAGCTTGTTGAGTCACTCAGCCGTTATAGCTGGCTTTAACTATTAAGAAATAATTAATTACTTTTACAATATGTATTTGTTACAGAATCTACAAAATTGTCATAAGTAATGCCACGAGTGATTTCCAATTTATCTAGAGAATTTGGAAATCAAGAGTGGCATTTGTTAGGACTATTTAACGAATAAAATTAAGCTTTTTACTCCCAAATCATTATTTAAATACAGTTATTTTAAAATATTTATTTATTTATTTATTTATTGTAAACGAGAAGCTATGTTTGAAAACAAATAACAAATGAGAAACGATTGTTACGCTTGTTCATCACTGCAACCAGATTATATTATTTATTCCCAAAGGATCGCAATATTGTAAGAATGCACCCTAGTGGAGAAATTTATAACCAACATTATAGGTATTAATTCATTTCTGATGTCCTATGATGTAAATATATCAAGTATATTTTTCTACAACGTTATTTCCTGGGAAATAATTCGTTTAAGTGAACCGAAAGTGCATTTTTCGGCTCAGTATGGTAGCTTCGTTCTCCTCCCTACACTGGAATATTTGTGAACTGTGCCAATATCCTGTTCTCCTTGTGGCTACCCCTTCCCTCTTCACCCTTCCTGCCGCGCAATGTCTACGGCGCATCTCCCCTCTACCTCGGAACCTTCATATACGTGGTGCACTAACAGAACAGTATCATTCGATCATCCTAGCAGTCATCGTTTTGTTGTTTAAACGGATTCAAGATTGGAATCCGATTCCAGGTCGCGATGCGACTGGAATTCTAAATAGACAAGCTGATCTGAGGCCAAGAAGGGGCCTGTTTGAGTTAGTCCGGCAGTCCAGGGAAGAGGTGGTCCCTGAAACTCGGACGCAAGTATGAGTGTTGCGTGATGTATGGTATGTTGTTCATTTATTTATTTGTATGGCTATTTTGATCGTGTGATCAGTATTATTATTTTTGTTAATTTATTTTTACTCAGCCAACTTGTTTATATTAAATGTTATCTTTTAAAACAACGCCCCTGTTTTCATCATTTAAGTATACGTAGTTGTTTACTATCCTGTACGAAAATCACTCAAGTAGGAAACTATTCCGAGCTCCTTAACTATTATGCTGTTTAGCGTTCCTGAAACACAATTATTATCTTGTTCACTCACTGTATGTATTTAAAAATCAGTATTCTTCTATGTTAATATATATATATATATATATATATATATATATATATATATATCAGAGAAAGAAAGATGAATCAACGGCTGCCTTCTATGGGCCCAAGGCAAGCCACTTCCCGATAGATAACTTCTTTGGAAATGAGATCCACATTAATAGAAACAGCAATTACAAAACCCGATCCCGGATTAAAGGTAGCAGTTATTGGGGTTTATTATTTTGGTCAAGTTCCGCTCCGCGTGCGCACAAATGGTCGCAATAGCGTGGTTTATTTATAGTGGTTTCAAAACCCCACAAAATGGTAGTCAGACCGTGGTTCCCTCGTCTTGCCCGCACATAAGAAAGCGCAAAGTGTTTTTTTTTTTTTTTTTGGGTACAATCAATTGCTACAAATGTTTTTATATTATCTCCCGCAAGCACCATAAGCTGACATCCGTGCACTATATATACAATCGGTAGCCGTATTTCTTGGAGAGTCAGTCACTGCAAAATAATGCTATGACCTATTCAGAATGTTAAAAATGAGGTTTCTTTAATATGATAAATCTGTTTGATAAATTCGAGGTGAAGCACGACTGTGATCGGCTGTAATTAAAAATCATTCAAACGTGATTGGTCATTGAATCCCATTTGGGACATGAGTTAAATAGCCAGCAGAAAATTAATAATTCTTTAAGAGTTAAGTTTTTTTTAAATACGGTTAATTAGATGTTATTGTTGATTTTCATCTATTCACTAATTAAAGTTTGAAAACAATCTCACTGCATCACATACGCCTTTAATTTTAATACTGGATTATAAGGCGTAACCGTGGTGCAACTGTTAATCACTCGTCCTCCATCTCTAAATCCCTAGTTCGCGTCTCTGTCAATTCATATAGTATTCGAGGTGGACGAATCGAAGCCAGGACAGGTTTTTCATCGTGGTTTCCCTAGACAAAAACAGTATTTTCCATATTCCTCTCATCCATTTTGTTTCATATCAACTTCTATGAAGGTGGGACAGGCCTAGTCAGTCAACATCTGTATAAAGTACATACATTCGATAATAGGTAAGTTACTATAGATCATCACATCCTACGACTTGGATTTGCGCCGGACATAAGTAGAGGGTTCTTTTTACTCATACTGAATATTGAGTAGCAGATATAAGTAAGTTTAATAATTTATAGACTGAGATTCTTTTCTGAGACTGTACCTTCCCTTTTGAAAATCACTTGTATATATTTCCTCTATAATTACGTAAATTTCTTCAGTTTCCTTGATTTGCAGTCTGCATTTTTGTTATTAACAAAATAATTAATTGTAGTTCCATGAAATCATTTAGTTTAACATTGGGGTGTTTTTAATGGATATATGATTTTAAGAGAGAAAACATTTATGCGTGTTGATTCCTATTGGGTTTGTCTTTCGGGCTTGGTCTGGTTTTCTTAAAACTCAACGTTTCGTCTACTACTGACGACAGTTGAAGAGTAAGGAGTTTATACAGCCCCCAGCTGTAAATTTTATTTCTACCATTATTAATATAAAGCCTATTAGTCTCCTGAGGATGTCTACCGCAGTAGTAGACGAAACGTTGAGTTTTAAGAAAACCAGACCACGGCCATAAAGCCGGATAAACAAACCCAACAGGATTCAAGTCACCTGCCGTGAAAGCCTACAATTTTACATTTATGCGTGTGTTGTGAAGAAGAGTATTGTATCAGGTTATGAATGGGAAGTATTGTATTTCGATGAATATTATAATGCGTTATAAAAATTACGAATTGTCGAATTGTAAGATTCAATAACGTTTTAGCATGATAGTGCGTTCTGTCGTACTTAGGCCTACAGCAATGACGACCATGACTGAAAGTTCCATTTCCTAAATTTCGGCGTTGCCAACCTATAAATAACTAAATATCTATACTGTAATATTAGAAATTACATACCTAGTGCGGAAAGTAAATTCACAGCCCTTTCAATGTATATACAAAAAATATCCAAAAGTTAGTGTTAATATACATTATATGAAACAAATCACTGCATTTTAAATGAACTGAACTTTATTTGAAACAATATAAATCAATAAATTCGTACTTTCCGTCATTTCATTCCTGATTAGAATCTCGGCATGCTGTAGTCTCAACTAAATTTTTTTCGGCATTTACCATATAAACATTGACCAGATTTTAACATTAGTCAGTTGTTAATAATGAATGCAAATATTTCCAACAAAGATGTTATTATTTTACTATTATTCATTATTT
The DNA here is from genome assembly GCA_030220185.1 of Diploptera punctata. NCBI lineage: Eukaryota > Metazoa > Arthropoda > Insecta > Blattodea > Blaberidae > Diploptera > Diploptera punctata. The sequence continues at coordinate 92,812 of JASPKZ010009545.1, forward strand.
TGAAAACACCATCGTGCAAAAAATGTTAAACGCACGTTTGTGAAGTGTTTTACAGAACCTCGGAAATTAAAAACCTCGGATTATAATAAGTTATACTACTTTAATAATTGCTGTGATTATATGCATATTAATTGTTATTTGGGAACATAATTAGATACAAAAACCGTATTAAACCCAAATCATTATCTAATTTTAAAAAAATACGTATACATAAATTTACTTCTAAATGGCATTGCTCATATTTAAAATAGTCACATGTAAAAAAATTAAGGGATTATGAATTAGGTAGTTGATTGCAATACTATCCCATGATACCACTTGTGAATAATATTCGATCGGAGAACAAGTGACTGCTAGCGTCATTTAGGCCAACGTGATAACGCACATTCTCGCTAAAGCCAATTCCCAACATGTTTACTCACATATAAGGGGATTGTATCCCAGAAGTCTACCTACATTAACCGGTAAGTTAGGGTGAGAAAATGGCTAGTTAGTTTGGGAGAAGGCGGAGATTAAAATAATAATGGGATCTAATTTCTTTTTATTTGTAGTTAAAACTCAATTTGAAAATTTGTAGTTAAGGTGAGAAATGGACCACTTATTGTTTATCTGGCTTAACTCTTAACTTGGTAAAGAGAAAGATGGAGATATACGGGTAGACCCTTGACCGCTTTTGCTCAGTAACAAAAGAAAGAACCCACCCAGTTAGTTTTCATCTTCCTCCTTACCCTATAAACATCTGGTGAAGAAACACAACACTGGTGCGAGTGAGAGAGGAGAGTACAGCTGTCTATTTCTACAAATTCCTTGCAAAGTTAAACCAGACGGACAATAGTGTACACCAGATTAGTTTAGTGTTGACTTGTTTGTCAGCGTGTGTTTGTGATAAGTTGGCTTCACTGTCCGAGCAATGACGTATTATATTGTACTTTGTAAATATGGTTACTTTGTGCTCAACTTCTCACTTCATTTGTAGGCATTTCTCACTTATTTAGAAATAAATAATTAACATATATATATATATATAAATCATCTGAGAAGAATGGCAAGAAATAGACTTCCAAAATTGGCATTCCAATATACCCCAACTGGACATAGGGACCAAGGAAGACCAAAACATCGGTGGAAAGATCAAGACCATCTTCGCTAGGTTTACCGTACAGGCCACATGGCCTAAAACGAATTTGTTCATGATGATGATGATGATATATATATATATATATATATATGTATACTGTGTATATTTTTCTCTCAGTTAATTATTCACAGACTTCAACAATAGATTTTGTTTTCTATTCTTTGTGTGAATATAATATGTAAGTGGTGCGATGACACAGAATTCCCGAAAGTTTGTTCACTAAGATTGGAACCATTTAGACTATTATGAGACATTTTAGATCAGATTTTTTTTTTCGTTCATGAAGAAACATTTTATAAAGAAGAGACATTTTAGATCAGATTATTTCGTTCATGAAGAAACATTTTATAAAGAAGAATGTTCTTGAAAAGAAGATATTACTCCCAAGCCACCTTTAAATGAAACTCTTCTTACATTGATGTCAATTATCATAATAGAGCATTTTATTCTTACACATCTCTTTTCTTTAGAACAGCTGCTGTGTTTTTTTCATCTCTTCTCCCACTTGTAAATTAATGTTTTAAATTGGTTCAAGAGTTGAAGATTTGCAGCCGCTTATAGTTTTCATCTCTGTTACTCTCTGTACGAGTATCTAAAGCTCTCAGACGTGATAGCCGTGTCTCTGGTGGATAGTCGTAGTATGGAAAAGCAAAACAGATTTAGACCACCTTCATCAGCCTATATGATGACTTTGGGAATAGAGTTCTGTAGATGTTACATTCTTTTCGTGCTTGAATAAAAAAATTGCATTCCCTCCTTTCATATTACATTTATTTTGTTCTTGCTTTGTCGATTTAAAGCGAGCTTTCTTTGTCTTTTATTGCAATTATTTCTTTCTTAAAAGTTTTTTATTATTGTCGGAGTTTATTAAGTGTCCCATTATGTATTTGTTAGAATAGCTCCTTTAACATTTTTATTTCGTGAAAATTATTCTTTAATAATGTAGTTTAAATACTTCACACTTAATCTTACGACTAAGCATTTCTTAGTTATTATTTTTATCCTGTTTAAATATATGGTACTGTATAAAGACATATCATTAAAATTTCAATATTATGATGAATAATAATTAATGAATATCATCATAATCATCTTAAATATCTTACATTGTTATATAATGCGTTCATCTCTTTTATAGATTTTTCATAAACTTAGGTCTTCCGATTGTTCTATTTCCTTTTAGTTTTTAGTTTGTGATTTTAATGAAATTCTATTAACTGATATGTGCTGTGTATGTAATTGCCAGTTTAATCTATATTCGTCTACTTTCTTTTTAAATGGTTAAGATTATTTTTTTAAATCCTGGTGTACATTTAATGATCCCAAACAGTGTGGTCTGTGATAAATCTTCTTCTCTTCTTAAACATAATTTGTAGGATTTTCATCCTGTTTATTTCCAAAATCACTCCTCGGAGGTAAATGTATTATATGTGCATTCACTGTCTATCCATCTCTTGGCTGGTCTTCCTCTTGTTCTTCTCCCGTCCATTGGTATCTCTTCTTTAGCTCTTTTTGCAAGTCGGTTTTCTTCCATTCTTTGTATATGACCCTTCCAATATTTTCGTCTATCTATAATAAATTTGGTTATGTCTTGAATATGACATTTGTCCCTAATTTCTGTGTTGTGTATTTTATCAAATAATGTTTTCCCCTGAATAGTTATTAAGATTTTCATTTCACATGTGCTTATTATTTGCTTAGTTTTTGTTGTATCAGCCCTAGTTTCTGCTCCATATACGATAACTGGTCGAACTATCGTTTTGTATATGCGGGTTTACGCTTTCTGTTGACATATGTTTGTTGCGCCAAATTAAATCTTTCATATATCCTGCTATTTGTGCTGCTTTATCAGCTTGTTTCTTTACTTATTTTATTAGATTTTTGGTGTTTGTTATTAATACACCTAAATAATTAAATTTTGATACTTGTTCTATAATTTTTCTTTCCACTTCTAATTTGCATCTTACTGGTTCTTCTGATATTGTTAAGCATTTTGTCTTATTCGTGTTAATTTCCATATTGTATTTTCTGGCATTTATATTAAACTGATAAATCTAAGAACGAATGTATTTGAATAAAGTGGGGGTTGATGCCATTCTAGAGATCCAGCAAACTGTTGTTAATATCCTTGACTGGAGTGATATTTAACCTTTCTACAGTGAAATAGAGCTAGTTTTGGTTATAAAACAACAACATAGAATGTAAGATTTCTTGGTTACATTAGACATTTTCCAGCTTGTCATAGCTGAAAAGTGTAAACTTGTTTATACACTTGATCATTTGTAGAATCATGTTGTAGACTTCTTGTACCAGCTACTGTAATGTAAATTCCCCATGGTTGATTATAATATCACAAACTATATCACTAAATAAAGTCCACCGCTGTAGTCTAGAGGTAGCGTGCTGCCTTGTCATGCAGCGGGCCCGGGTTAGATTCCCGGTCGGGACAGGCTCCTGGGTAAGTTTTTTTTTGGGGGGGTTTTCCTCACCTGTAAGACAAATATCAGAAAGCTTAGGGCCCAACGGTCTCTGAAAATCATCCGACCATCATCATCATTATCATCACCATCCTTCACCGGTGTGGAAAGCAACGGGAAGCTACCACACCTATAATCCCCTAGTAAAGCTGGAAAGCATAGCATGAAAATGCTATGATTGCAGTGAAATACCTGCCCTCGGGCATAATTACTATGGATGGATCACTAAATAAAAAATGGAAATTTATATAAGCATATTTTCCTTGTTATTTGTATATAAACAATTTATCTCATAAATGAATATATGTGTTTAGTGTATTGTTAAAAATGTTATTGAAATACGTAATACTATTAAAGCAATGTAGTTGACAGTTAAAAATCATCTGCCATCATTAATATCTAGGGTATAACCTGGCAGCAATGATTTTAGCCACATGATAGAATCTCAGGATGCTTCTTACTTGACAATAGTAAGGTAATTAAAATTACCTGGCAGCAATGATTTTAGCCACATGATAGAATCTCAGGATGCTTCTTACTTGACAATAGTAAGGTAATTAAAATTATCTTATGTAAAATATGAAATAGTGAAAACGTTCTGATTCCATAGTTTAATATTTATAAATTAAGATTCCGAGGAATATGGGGATAAGTCAACAAATAATTTTGTCAGTATCAGGTAAGAATACAATTGAATAGGCTGAGTAGTATGTGATCCAAATAAAAAATAATTATTATAAAATTCTGTACTGAATATTTCATTAACAGGAGTAATTTCAATTACCTTACCCCTAACATATTTCCGGTATTCATTAGAAGGATAATTGGGCCCCAGATCCAGTCTGGACTCGAATGTGTGAGGAAAAAATTTGACGTACATCCATTCAAGAAATTAATTTAGCAGTTTTCTAAGAATTTGTATTTTAAAATCTCGAGTACCGTTACAAACGCAGAACTTAAGTATGGAAGAGCGGTAACCTGCTAAATCCTCTTTGGTTCAATGTCTGTAGAGTTTGTTCTAGGAGAAAATACGAGTATCTTGCTTATAGCAGAGGCTTTCTTTTCGAGGTTTGTGTTCTCTCTTTTTTTTTTTATTCTCTTCTTTCTTTTTCTTTGGAGGAAAGGGGGTTATTTTCTCAGATGGAAACGAATGGCTCCCAAGTTGTAGCTGCCAGAGAGAACAGAGGTAATGCGAATTTAGTACATTTGTTCTATTAGCGGTGGCGATTTTTTCTGATGGCTCAAAATTGTAACCCAGGCAATTGGTTTCCAACTTAATACAGAGTGTTCTCAAAAAAGTTCTAATGTGATCAAAGAGGATGTAGAATTAAATTTTATCAAAAGGTTCCCATAAACTTGGACATTATTTTGTTGAATTTATATTGTTATTGCAGAATATCTTCAAATGCGAGTTCTTTGGTAATGAACAGTTGAGGAATCATGCATTTTTTTCCTGCATTATAAGAGGGAGTGTCTTGAATCCCAGTCATCAGTTTCCACAAAAATTAAAGTATTTCCTAGAATGTTTGTCTTCCATAGACACAAAAATTAAAGTATTTCCTAGAATGCTTGTCTTCCATAGACACAAAAATTAAAGTATTTCCTAGAATGTTTGTCTTCCATAGACACAAAAATTAAAGTATTTCCTAGAATGCTTGTCTTCCATAGACACAAAAATTAAAATATTTCCTAGAATGTTTGTCTTCCATAGACACAAAAATTAAAGTATTTCCTAGAATGCTTGTCTTCCATAGACACAAAAATTAAAGTATTTCCTAGAGTGCTTGTCTTCCATAGACATGAGCTATAAATCATATACTTATTAAAGTAGGAGAATGAATCAACTGGAAAATTGTTAAGACCCTCAAATTTTGTTACTTGTTTTTATGTTAAAAGGTTTATGATAATTTGCCAGATATGATCTATAAAATATAGCTGTATTTCTAAAGATGAGAGATCCCCAAACATTTTCGTTTCGTAGACCACCTGCCAATTTTTCTATTTTGGGTAGACTGTCTGACTCTTTCTAATATTGTTTTTTTTACAAATCCATCAACATCATATGAGTTAGATAGCTGGCACACCATAAATCCATCAACATCAAATTAGTTTTAGATAGCTGGCACAGTGTTACTTAGTTTAATATGGACCCCTTGCGGGTCAGAGTCGACTCCTGGGGGTCAGTATAGACCACTTTGGGAATGACTGGACTCTATATGTAATACTATTTGTTGCAGAATCTTTTAAGTGTAGCATGCGGCGGATACAATATGAACACCATCACGTCTACTAAAATACTAGAATCTATCTTTAGAGTATGAATTTCAAAACTAACAAATTGTTCCTGATATTTCAATTACTGGCTAACCTTGCAGATCAAAGTTTTATTTCGTAGTTTTGTTTACAGATTCGATATTTATTGAACAAAATATGTGGATACTATTAAACTTTAATATAACATTTCCTTTCCCCTATTTTCGATTGCGTGTCTTGAATTTTGAGACACCTAAGCCATTGATTGTCTTTGAATAATCCTTTCCATTTCGGGACTCTATAATCTCGGGTTTTACTCCGTCTTAGGTCGGAAGGAGATTTAGAGTGAGGGAAAATTTTAATCGCTGCGTCCTTCAGATATGAAGTCAAAAGTTGTCGGTTTTATGTCTCAGAGAGATGTGGCGTTAAAAATTCGTCTGATACGGAAGCAAGTTTTGTAAAAGTGGATAATTGTAGTAGATTATTGTCGTAGTGATTCGTTTCTTACCAAAAATCAATATTTGAGAAATTTTATATAATGTTACGTTTTAAATGCTCTGAAAACGTCAACTGGTTCCAAGTCTCTTCATCGTTTTCAGCGCATCTACTGAAGTTAGAATTACTTACTGCTTAGTCTATTGTTTTTAGGAAATAATATCTTTTGTTGAGATTTTGGCTGATGTTTACAACCAGCGACGCGACTTTTTTTTTAATTACTTCATAAACACCTGTCAAATTTTATTCTTAGGGTTTCATGTTTTTTTTTTTTTCACTGAATTGTTTTGTTTATTTTATAGACTCAAACTAACTTTCGTTCCATCTCTGCCCTACGTTTAGTATTCTTAGTCTTACGTTCCTTTATTATCTCTTATCATTTTCTTTATATCCTTAATACTTAAGTTTAGTATAATTTATGCCCAACCTGGAATTTGATTTTCACTATGTTACTCACGTGTATCACAGCAGTTACTGCCCAGTTCACAATTTTTCACCATTCAAAGCACGTGCACTTTGAAAAATTATCATTTTATCAACCATCTTCACCATAGAATCAATTGTTTCTGATATGTTTATCTCCTGTACATCATTTTGTTTAGCCAATTCACATATACCTGATGGAGTTTATATTTTGAGGAATCAAATCTACACTTTATTTCTGTGTAGGCCTATATGCAGTCTCTTTCTCTCTATTTTACTTTATCTACTCTACTGGCCATGTCTACTTACTTTGTTACGTAATATCATTTAATATAGGCCTAGTACATGCATTCACTTTTCATGAGTTATATACACTCAATAAATCACAAATATATATATATATATATATATATATATATATATATATATATATATATGGACATGGAAATAAGGCATAAATACGTCATGTACAAGATAGCAAAATGCAGGGTGTCCCATTCAAATCTCCCACTTGTTAATTAATCATTCTAACAAAGTATGCGGAATTATAAAATGAGGCCGGTATTAAACGAAACAGAAACTCAAATAATTTTCATTGCCACACACTAAAACACCTCTGTATGTGCACTATCCTGCTCTAATTTCTTCAATATTTTCTTCTGAAACACGTGTACGAGCACCTCCTGATTATTTTTTAACGCTTCCAGTCGCCAAAAACTTTTCAAGCCATGCCTTAATAGTCTTCTCATCAGGAGGTCAATTTCCTCCACATTCTCTCCGGTAATTTCTTTGCACTGTAATTATCGACTTCGTCTCTGCATAGCAGAAAACAGTTTGTGCTCGTTGCTTAGGTCGCCATTTTGTTTTATGTCATTATTGTCCAACATGCGGCCGATGAATTAACTGCAACAGTGAAAACAAAATTTCTTTGAGTTTCTCTTTCTTTTAATGCAAATCTCATTTCATAATTCCGCATACTTTGAGAGTTATGATTAATTAAAATGTGGGAGGTTTGAATGGGCACAGTGTACAATCCTGAAGTATTAAATGTATTAGTATTTATGAATTCAATATTATTTCTATTACCCCACCATGCTTTTCAAATAGAAGTCATTTCATTGTCGATTAAAATATTTATTTCCACTTCTGTTGATTTGAAATAAAAACGTTTTATTATTTATATTGTTAAGTAAATATTAAATTAAATTAATTTAAATTGTTTTAAATTTTGAAGAATAAAATTTTCTCTTAATTCTTAATTACCGTTTTTATTATTGAGAAAATATTAAGTTAAATATTATTTTTATTCTGCCCGCTTTCCTTGTGGCATTACTTCGGCGATTTCAGTATTCTAGATGTTCCATCCAATTTATTTATAACCGGGTTGAGGTTCTTCAGTTGTGGACCATTTTGTAACCGATGATATTCCTCATAAGTTGGGTTCGGAGACCGGTTATCTGCCTCGATAGCGTTGCTATATCTTTCTGAGGGAGAAGGTGAATAAGAAGTGAGATTGGATGACTTTAGAACTAAAATTTATTATATATTCCAGCGTCAAATATAATCTGTATACTCGTAAGATACAGTCACTCCACTTATCAAGTGAGTCGTCAAGCGTATGTGATATATAAAGTAAACTGATCCCACAACAGGCCCGGAGGCCCTTGGGGTAGTAGGAGGTTAAGACTCCCACTTTTTCTAGACTGAGTCGGTCCCAGGGCCATAGTGCCGCTAGAGGGTTTGGGTCAGTTTAAAGATCCTGACCCCAACGGGACTTGAACCCTCGACCCTCCGGCTTGTAGCTCAGTGCCTTAACCACTACGCTACGGCGTGCCACATGTGCTATATAAACGATATTCAATCAATTTTCAGTTTATTGAAAAACTACATGGATTTGTCTTACAATATTATAAAAATCACTGAAACGCAAACAAGAAGAAATTTGCTATTATGAAGGCCGCTTAATACAATGACCATCAGTGTTCACTTTAGCAGTACTCAATAGTGGACCTCAAATTTATATACGATATTGTATCTTCAAGTTATATATTCTTCTTTTCACTATAATATTTAAAATCAATTTCGGGCCACTCTTTTCACATTAACGTGTGACATTATGATCTTTATGAAGGCTTTATACACGATCATTTTCTAACGCCGCGCCGCCCCGCCATGGAGACATCTTCCCTCTCCAACATCTAATGTAAGTAGCAACTAATACCAGGCTATTGTAACCACAAGGATTATACTAGCCATTTCCTTCAAATTCGTTTCATATGCCATGTGACTGGAATCTGAAATTTGATTAGCTCTTAGATAAAATTGAGCATATTTAAATAAGATATCACTTTATCTTTTTAAAAACATATAGGCATATCCTTACCAACCAATGATACACGATATTCAACTTATATATTTCTAGAAATATTAAAAAAAATAAGCTGTTTATAATATTTATAACAAACAAATATACACTTATAATAATAATAATAATAATAATAATACTTTATTTATTCTGCCAGAGTTAAGGCCATAAGGCCCTCTCTTCCACTCAACCAGCACAAATACAAATAAATATTTGACAAATATAGATATGCACTATACTAATTATAAACAGTTAAAGATACAATAATGTAGCAATGTAAATGTCATGCACAAACAACATTTTATAGGGCAATAACAATTAATGATACATATAATTGTAGGCTTTCACGGCCATATTTGGTTCGTCTTCCGGGCTTATAGGCCGTGGTCTGGTTGTCTTCTTACTCGACGTTTCGTCTACTGCTGCGGTAGACATCATCAGGAGATACTGCGTGCTTTCTGTGAACTCCTCAACAGTCGGCTCAGTCTGCAGCCGACTGTTGAGGAGTTCACAGAAAGCACGCAGTATCTCCTGATGATGTCTACCGCAGCAGTAGACGAAACGTCGAGTAAGAAGACAACCAGACCACGGCCTATAAGCCCGGAAGACGAACCAAATATGGATCAATTAATGATACGATAATAATAATAATAATAATAATAATAATAATTATTATTATTATTATTATTATTATTATTATTATATAAATATGATACATTATACGAGAAACACCAATTAATATATATATACCTTACACTGGATAATAATGAAGTCGAATTTAGAGCAAATATAAATTTAGAATTCTTTTAAAAGATGCCAATGTCCGGCAGCCCCTTATTTCTTGTGGTAGGGAATTCCAGTTGCGAGAAGTGAAGATGGTATATGACATGGAGTGATGTGATGTCCTATGTTGCGGTATATTAAGCAAGAGACTATGTTGTGATCTTGTGTTTAAGTTATGGTTAATAGTTAAATAAAAATTGTGTTTATAAATATATTAAATATATATCATGGTATAGGCTGAAACGATCTAAAACTAATATTAATGCATTAATGATTATATATATATATATATATATATATATATATATATATATATGTGTGTGTGTTTTCATCTTTAGGCTATGTAGATCTATTAGGCCTTAGAGAGTTTTTTTTTCTTATTTCTTAGTTTGTTTTCAAAGGTGAGATTAAAATCGTTGCTTGAATTATGTTGAGAGAGAAATATGTTCTAGTTGCATTCATGTGTATTTTATGTGTAATGTTTGATTTTACTTGTATAGATTTAAGGCATTGTTCAACGAAAAAAGTAGTAAACGCTTTTTAATATCGCCTTGTGAGAGGCTTTATTTGTTGTGATGCAAGAGTACTCATTTCAGAGGGATGTAAATAATTTTTTCTTCTGTATTAATATTTTTCAACGCTCTAAAATTGTGCAATATTTTCTATCACTTTCAATCGTTGTGTTTTGTGTTCACTTGATCGCTTATGTTATGGATATTAAGATTATTGCTCTTCGACATTGTGTTAAAGATTCGACCTTTCTATTCAGTTATATCTGAAGGAGATTAATTGGACGAGAGTAGAAAGAGAAGTGTAAATGAGTAAAATAAAGATAGAAATGTATTAGTATCGATTTGTTGCCGACAGGGATATGATGAAGAGGGATAAATACAGTTGCCATTCATCATTGTATACTGTAGCTATGCTCTTCATCAGCCCTCGTCCTTTAATCGAGAGGGCAAATGAAAACTTTTACAACCGTTCATCGCAAATAAAAGACTAGTAAAAATAATTGTTCGCCGTTTAAAATGCCAATTTTGCTGTTTTTTTGAACTAGTTCAATCCTATTGAGTTCATTTTGAATCTTTCCCTAACAATATGTGGACCGTAGTTCTTTTATTTATAACATTTATTGTTATGACCTGCAAGCGTATCTTATTCCTAGTATACGTGTAAATGTTACTGTTTATTTTCCCGCAAAAGTCATCAGAATTGGAAGCGGATTTTAAAATATTGATTTTTTTAAAGGAAATCACACTGTTGTTATTGAACTAACAGGAAACTGTTTAAATACCTTCGATGTAATTAAATACTGGTTATTTTAAAAAATAAAAAATCAGATTTACAGAAACGTATTTTGCAACAACTGAATTATATAAAAAAAAGTTTCTGTAATAAATATGGACTCTAAAATTAATATTTTCTGAATTATGCTATGTTATATACTAGCAGTCATTTTACACTATATCTTTGATCTACTCTACAAATCAATTGTGACCATCTTTCATTGCAATGCAATCTTCGTCCCTAAATCTGGCGAAATGTCGCATTCTTCGGAATACACCTGGCTGTTTCCAGATTGCCTGACAAACAGCAAACACCCGTTATCGTAATAATGATTGAGGTAAGGAGATGGAGCAAATCCTGGCCAAATCCACCACTCATTAAAGTTTTGTATTAGGTGTCGTCTATCCCAACGATACAAATAGGCTTCTGTTCCATCATGTGAATTCTTTTAGGATAAGAATGGCAGTATCAACATCACTGTAGACCATAACTCAGAATATATTAATTTTACGTCCCATGTATACAGTATATTTTCTTCTTCTTCTTTTCCAGGATTAGGTCAATGTGATCTGTTCCGGTCTCAAGTCCATCGTTTCCTTGGCCGTCCCAAAGATCTTTTCCCATGTGGTTTGTAGGTGTTGATCTTTTTGGGTAATCTTGTATTGTCCATTCTGTCTAAATGTTCTTTCCATTGGTATTTGTGCTCTTCTAGTTTATCAACTATTGAAAATATCTCCAGTTCATTTATTATTGATTCATTGTGTAATCTATCCATGCGTGTACATCCTTTTACAGATCTTAAAAATTTCATTTCAGTGGCTTGAATGTGTGAGATATATTTTTTGTAAGTGCCCCAGATTCATATAAAAGAACAGGAACAGCCATCATTTTATAAAACCTGAGCTGAGTTTCTCTTCGAGTCATTCGGAGGTTTCTTCTTATGGTGCCACACATCATTTGATATTGTTTTAATTTATTATGTATATCCCAATCATAGCTATATGTTATATCTGAACCAAGATAGTTAAAGTGTGCTATCTGTTCTATTATTTCATTATTGATCACTATTTTTGCTCTGACTGGCACTTTGCCCTGAAAAGCCATAATTTTAGTTTTTGAAGTTGAGACTTTGAGATTATAATAGAGTCCTAATTGATTCAACATGTAAATGGCTCTTTGTAAATCATCCTCTGGCTTCTGTATAATTACCAGATCGTATGCATACATTAAAATATTCATATACATTTCCTTATTAATTTGTATTCCTATGAGACTTGATTTTTTCCATTTTCGTACAACATCGTCAAAATATATATTAGACAATGTAGGTGATAATGTAAACCCTTCCCGAACTCCTTGATTTGTTAAAATTTCTTCTATGGAATAATTATCAAAATTAAGGATAGTTTTCGTGCCATTATAAAGACTTTTTATTCCTTCTATAAGTTGAGCCGGGTACCCTCTTGTCTTCATTATTTCCCACAATTTTCTTCTTATCGCCTTATCAAAGGCTTTTTTCAAGATCAATGAAAGCTAAATATGTGGGTAAATTGAATTCTCGTCTCTTTTCTATTATCTGTCTCATAGTGAATATATTGTCAGAGCAGGACCTTCATTATCTAAAACCGTTCTGTTCTTCTAAGAGCAGTGCATGTGCTATTGGTTTTAATCTATTAAGTAATATCCCTGCTTATATTTTATATACAGAGTTCAAAATACTGATTCCTCTATAATTACTTGTTACAAGTATATTTTCCTTTTCGTATTTTGTCGCTTACTACCTCCTCTGCATGTATTGAAGTACAGTAAAATCTCCTTATTGGCGATTTCATTATTTGCGGGTTAAAACATTGTGACACAGTTCCTGTATTCACGGCTAAAAATGTCTTTATTCGCGGATCCAGTCGGTATATTAGAAGGATTAGTATCTTTATTAACCATCGGCAACTTTTTTACTGCAGGCACGTTCCAAGGCAGCTTTTAAGCGATTCAAAACAAATGGAAAAATTAATATCAAAGTAAAACAAGCCTTATTGTCACTAAGCCTAAACTACGTTGTTAAAAGCCACCGCCTCCGTAATTCACGTGCCGCTATGTCCGTTGATAAATACCGCCCTCGCCACGATCGGTGTTTCATTGTTTCAACTTGTCATTCGTTGCAATAATTTTGATTGAATAACACGTGTCTCTTCTGCTTTGTTGCCAATTTGTAATTTAGAGTAAAATTAAAGTAAAGTAGTTTCGAAACGGAAAAAAGTAGTAAGGTAAAACTATAAATGTTTGACTGTTTATGTGTTGGCGAGTCGTTTGCATCTATTTCACGCGCTCTACGATTCATCAAGAAATCAGAGGACAAAATAAGGAATTATATCGCTAAAATCACAGCTAATTATCAATCTGATTTGAAAGACCTTATAAAAGTGGCAAAACAGGAAAACATAACTAAGTTCTTTAAGTTCTTGCCTAAGTCTGACAATAATAATTAATAGAAATTGTTCAAAATCTCTCATTAATTGATTTTGATAATTTTTATTTTATTTAGGAACCTTGGAACGTATCTCCTATATATCCATACAAATTACCATTCCGTATTCTCGGCATATTTGCGGAACGTTCCCCCCGCGAATAAGGAGCTTTTACTGTATTCTCTTTCAGAACACCTTACCTCAGGCCTAATATTTAGAAGCATAAGGATGTCAAAATAATATAATTTCAGTAAGGAAATTCTCAGAAAAAAACTTTATCTTGTTATCTATACGTGCAAGGTGTTTGATATGAGAAAGGAATTTTATTCATTAAGAATTTATATTGCGATACGGAATATATAATGGTATATAAATTGCAAGTTATTTGTATCCTAATGAGGAAGTATCATACGCAATGCTGAGGTAATATAACTAGATCCCTGAAATCGCATTGATGAACTTTTCAAAGACATATTTATAAAACTACAGGTTGTTATTGGGTGTTTGGAAAAAAAAAACATATATAGGCCTAACTCATTGTAGTAAGTTACAATTTAAGTTCAAGCGCATAAAAATTGTCTTCCTAAAATCACATTATTTAATTCTTAAAATAGGTTATAGTACTCTACGTAAATATTGTTAATACTGTTCACCGTTAAACGAAATGTAAAATATAACATTATTCCAATTGCATTTCAAAACGCGATATTTTTACTTATGTTTACCTTAATGTAAAATTATTGCCACAAGTTATTAATAGGCCTACATATACCTATTTCTTTTAAAGTTTGACTGATTGCGTCTTGTTATTATTGATTTCAAATGACAGTGGCGATAAAACGAGACGAGAATATTCACTACTCTTGCATGGTAACAAACTCTAGAAGAAGACATCGTGTTTTTTTTATGTTTTATCTATTTAATTCAAGTTGGAGGCCGAAAGATTAGGAGTACTCTTTTTTATTTTGACTATCTGATTTGATTTTGAATACCAAATACAGGGTGGACCGCTCGAATGGACCTAATTTCAATTGCTTGTTACTGGCAAACGGTTGAAGATAGAAACTTAAAACAACGTTCATAGTACAGAAAAACTCACCAAGTTTCGAATCCTGTCGGTAGATGGCACAAAGATACGTTTCTCGTTCTTAGATTTAATTGTTTGTGAAAATGGCGACTCCGCAGATGAAAGCGCAAGCTGTTTTGTGGTATGCGGAGTTTTAAATCAATCATTAGAGTTCAAAGGGAGTTCCGGCGTGTGTTTAACCGTGATGCTCCAACTGCTAGAAGCATAAAGAAGTGGCGTGATACATTATTAGCTACAGGATCTGTGTTGAAGAAGCATGGTGGTGGTCGCAGAGCATCCGATGAAATGGTAGCAAATGTTCAAGCCGCATTTGAGCGAAGCCCCCGGAAGTCATTAAGAAGAGCTTCGCGGGAACTTCAAATACCAAAATCGACATTACAACGGATTGTCCACAAACGCCTCAAACTGCACGCATATAAAGTGCAGTTAGTGCAACGTCTGGAGCCGAATGACATGCCGAAACGAGTGGAATTCGCCAATACGATGCTGGACCGTCTCGGCGCTGATCCTGACTTCATGACCAAGATTTTCTTCTCGGACGAAGCCACTTTCCATTTGTCAGGCAAGGTAAACCGGCATAATGTGCGGATCTGGGGATCGGAGAATCCTCACGCTATTCAAGAGCATGTTCGTGATAGTCCGAAGATGAATGTTTGGTGCAGTTTGTCACATAATAAGGTCATTGGACCGTTTTTCTTCGCCGAGAAAACTGTTCGTGGTACCACATATCTTGACATGCTGGAGCAGTTCTTCTTTCCACAAATTGAACAACTGCAGCCTAACATCGTTTTCCAGCAAGATGGTGCTCCTCCCCACTGGTCCAATGAAGTTCGTACGACTTTGGACAACATTTTCCCTGGCCGTTGGATTGGTAGGGGAGGACCAATCGCGTGGCCCCCGAGATCTCCCGATTTAAACACCACTGGATTTCTTTCTCTGGGGCTATGTCAAAGATAAAGTTTACACCACCCCAGTCAAAGACCTTCGTGATCTTCGTGAGCGCATCATAGAGGCTATTGAGAACATTCCAGAAGACATACTCCAACGTACTTGGCAAGAAATTGTTCATCGCTTTGATATCGTCACAGTGACTGCTGGGGCTCATATAGAGATGTGGTGATCTGGATATCAAAACTTGGTGAGTTTTTCTGTAATATGAACGTTGTTTTAAGTTTCTATCTTCAACCGTTTGCCAGTAACAAGCAATTGAAATTAGGTCCATTCGAGCGGTCCACCCTGTAGTTTGAATTTTATTCAGTACTATGATCATGCAGGCTTTGACATCTCGCACTTCTGTACATGAATCGGCCTACAGTATCAGATTTCCTTGGGGATATAACCTAGCCAGTTAAACTTTTTTTTATACTTCTCCCTACAGAAATCAGAACTTGTTGCATCTATAATGCCCATAGTGGTTCGGTTTGAATAATGCCATTATTTTTTTTTCTGTTTTATATAAATGCATATTAAAAAATCCTTCGATGAAGAGCTGGACATATTCTTAAAGAGGGATAGGCCTATGGGTAAAATATTTAACATATTTGATAAAGGCAATATAATTAACTTTATTATAAATGGAACTGGTGTAGATGGACAAGTCATGTAGTGAAAATGGATAACAGAAAATACTCAAAAATATATTTTTTACCGGCGGGAAAAAGCTTGTAACTAAAAATATGCTAGGTGTTTTTGTATCATAATCTACAGGGTCACATCACGCCTATTTGGTCTAAGCATGTACGTAAAAGCCAGAAATGTTCACCTTTTTTGGCGAATAATAATACTTGTATTCACATTACATTTCGATGCTATTGGAGATAATTAAAGCATATTTCCTGATAAGATTACTATTTTTACTTTTGTGGATTTTTTCCACCGGTCAAATATATATATATTCACTTCCAAACTGTTGCAATGAAGAGTGGCAGACCGAAACTCAAATAGATAGATGAAATAGCGAATGTCCGGAGGAAGATGGGATATAAGAAGAGGATGTCAGTACCGAGAAAGTATACGATATGTTGGAGGAGGATGTGGCCTGCATGAGGATGTAGTGCTATTGATGCTGGTGGTGTATAGGTACACATTTCATAAGACACTACTTACAAGACTCGTGGTTTCATATGAAAATAAAATTGATATAAATCTCAAATTAAACAGTTTTGTAAAGATAACTGGTATCAACAAAACCAAATGTTGTTCAAAGGTAGAATTACACTATAAATATAATGCATTAGCTCTTCTAACTTGTTTATATGACTGTAAATGTTTATCTAGATTGTCATCGAATTAAAATAAAAAAAAACGAAATAATTAGAAACGAATTCAGCCATTAAGGATAGGACCAACACATTAAATGTGGAACGAGATATTGACCCCAAAATAAATAAATTTCAGACGGTATGTGGAACAGTACAGAGAATATTCAAAAATAAAATTAGAAAAGAAACCAAGATAAAAATATATAATGTTATGGCGTTTCCCACAATATTGTATGGTGTGAAAAATTGGGCTCCAGTGAAAAGACAGAAGGATAGAATACAGACGGCAGAGATGCGGTTCCTAAGAGTAAAGGAGTAAACCGTACGATGTTACAAACAATGACGTCAGTGGCTGCTTGTAACCAAACATTCGTAATTATTTCGTAAACGGCTCGTTTGCGGACCCATGTTTACTGGGACATTGTTGCTTCTATTATCGTGTAGTTCCACTATGTAAATTTGCGCCATCTTTTTTGATACACCCTATATATATATAGTTATTATGATTATACTTATGTCTGCGTTTTTCTGTATCATGTGGCAATTTCTTGAATCATATTGTAAAATATATTGAAATCAGAGCTCATTTAACCATTTTTTGGGGTTATATCCCTTTTCTAATTAAACTTTCGGAAGCATCACCTGATATCTCTTTTGTCCAAAATTGCGTAATTTGCTCCTCTTGTTTTTAATTTCTCCATAATCAGATGTATTCTCATCTTTGTTCTATTATATATGGCTTCTTATTATTTACTATTTCAATCTCCAGTGCTTATCTTGGTAGAATATTTGGTCCTCCTTTTAGACATTTTTATAGAATTGCAAGTTTTTTTATCCATTAGGCTTATATCGTGTGTGTGTGTGTGTATATGTATATATATATATATATATATATATATATATATATATATATATATATACCCTGTTCTTGACACGTCTCTATAATTGGAAACTTTTCTTCTGTCAGTAGGCTTATATTGTATAATGTCCTCCTGTGGAATTCCAGAAATACAAACATTTTTTTTGTTCTCTATAAATTGCTTTTTCTTATTTTTTACTACTTCAGGCGTCGGCCGCAGTTATGTTCCTTGTCTCTGGTCCCAAGGGTCGCTGGTTCAAACCCGGCCGGGGTCGATGGATTTTTTTAGGATGGAAAAATTCAAGGAGCAAGTCCTCCGGGAGGGACTTTAAGCCGTGGGTTCCGAGTCTGAAGATTTTCAGGCTCGTAAGAAATCCTTAAGCCTGAATGAAAAGGCCTCTAAGCAAAATTTACCGAATTTGCCCGTCCTAGAACTACCTTGGTTTCCTAGATGTCAGTATGAGGCGGAACGCTCACCATGGACCACTCAAAAGACATCTATACGAAAACAAGTGTAAATTAGTATTGTTCAAATTCTTCCCTATAGGGGCAGAGCGCCTAAATCTCTGCTAAGGGAAACATGTGCTTACAAGATACAAGAAGAAGACTATTTCAATCTCCAGTGCTTTTGTTGGTAGAATATTTGGTCCTCCCATTATTGACAATTCTCTAGAATTGTAAGGTTTTTCTGGTCAGTAGGCCTATATCAGATGAATATCTCCCCGCTTCTTGACATGTCTCTATAAGTAGGAAATATTCTTCTCTCGATAGACCTATATTGTATAATGTCCTCGTATCGAATTCCATAAATTAAAAAATAAAGTTTCTATGACATCATTCGCAAAATACATTAAGGTATGTATACCTCACTGGTCCCTCCATGGTATCTTTACCTTATCGTGGTGGAGTGGCTTTCGTGCTTATTATGTTCCTGAGAGCTATGCCCGGCGGTAGCGTTGCTGCCGATAGGGTAACCCATGCCGGACTGGTCGAAGGTGATAAGCCAGACGAAAAAAGTACCTTGGTCGAAAGAGTGACGAACTTTCACCGTAAAAATTCAACCGTCAAGAAATGCCGACATGGGTTCAACTGGGGTAAAATTTTCCGCAGGTCAAATAGTAGCCTACCCCATTCGGTTCTCTGGGCGGGGACTACTTCCACGGAATCCATGCCCAAAGGCTCAAACACAGGGACATGTTCATAGGAACATGGAATGTTAGGACTTTATACAATAGCGGAGCACTGCAGATATTAACGCGGGAATTGGATAAATCGCCCTTGGATATAGTCACTTTACAGAAAGTTAGGTGGCCAGGAGAAAGTAGTCAGGAATCAGGAAGCTTTGCATTATACTACGGGGGTGCGGAAAGACCTGCATTTGGAACGGGTTTTTTAGTCAGTAGGAGGATCCTATCTTCTATCTGAGATATTAAGGTTGTTAGTGATAGGATATCATACATAATTCTAAAGGGTAAACCACATGATTTTATAATTGCAAATGTACATGCCCCCACAGAAGATAAATATGACAAGCTCAAGGATGAGTTCTATGAAGAATTAGAATGTTTATTTGATAGTCTTTCACGATATCATATGAAAATTGTCTTATGAGATTTTAATGCAATAGTGGGGCGGGAAGATACGTTCAAACCAACAATACGCAAATTCAGTCTTCATGAAGATATTAAAGACAAAGGGGTAAGATTAGTCACATTTGCCACATCGAAGAATCTCATTGTTAAGAGCACAACATTTCAGCATAAGGATATTCATAAATACACCTGGATGTCCCCGGATGGAGAAAGTCGGAACCACATAGATCATGTATTAGTGGATAAACGCTGGCACAGTTGCATCATCGACGTTAGATCAGTTAGAGGGACAGACAGCAATTCGGATCATCATCAGGTCAGGGTGAGAATCAGAAAACGGCTATCGCTTATGAGAGGAACGAACGATAAAGACGATTCTGTAAAATTTGAATTAAAAGCTTGAAAAATGATGAAATGCGGCAAGAATGCCAAATCAAAATTGCTAATAGATTTGAAGTACTGCAATCTTCAGATGGCAATGTGGCAAACGAAGAAGAAATTGATATAAATAAAGAATGGGAGGCTGTAAGAGATACTATTAAAATGCCAGCATCAGAAAGCATTGATTGTTTGAAAAGGAGGTAAAACAAGAAATGGTTTGATAAGCAATGTTCCGACATTGTAAAGAAAGAAAGCTAGCAAAAATGGAATGGTTACACGAGCTAAATGAGGTAAATTTAGAGCAATTGGATAATATTAGACGGGAAACCACCAAGTTACTAGAGAGTAAAAAGAGGGAATACTTGAGAGAGAAGATTAATGATCTTGAAATGAACGCAAACAATAGGAAGATTAGAGAATTATATCAGGTAATTAGTATAGAGAAGAAAGGGTTTCAGGCTAGAACAAAATTAATTCGGAATGAAAATGGGGATATGATTGCAGATTCCAGGAGTATATTAAATAGATGGAAAAATTACTTTAATCAGCTATTAAATGTATATACAGAACAGGACATTGAGAAGGATAATTTACAGACAGCAGAAATGCTAGTCGCAGAACCAAGTGCATTAGAGGTTGAAATAGCGATTGAAAAACTGAAGATGTGTAAAGCATCAGGTTCAGATGAGATCCCAGCAGAATTGATAAAATCAGGGGGAAAAAATTGATGGACAAGATACGCTGGTTGCTTAGTATGGTTTGGGAAAAGAAGCTCTTCCAGATGAACGGAAAGCATCAATTATCCTACCAATTTATAAGAAAGGAGATAAAACTGATTGCAACAACTACATGGGCATCTCAGTACTTTCAACTTCGTACAAAATTCTAACAAATATATCAGTTAGCAGACGTACTCCCTATATTGATGACATTCTAGGAGACCATCAATGTGCATTTAGAAGAAACAGCTCTACAACAGATCAGATTTTTAGTATAAGACAAATTTTAGAAAAGTAATGTGAATATAAGGGTACTGTACATCAACTATATGTAGACTTCAAGAAAGCATATGATTCAATTAAGAGGGAGAAGTTATATAGTATCCTGCTGGAGTTCGGAATTCCTAAAATGTTAGTTAGACTTATACGAATGTGTCTAAATGGCACAAAGAGTAGGGTGTGTGTAGGCAAACAGTTTTCGGACACTTTTGAAATCCAGAATGGGTTGAAGCAAGGAGATGCACTATCTCCTCTACTATTTAATTTTGTACTAGAGCATGCCATTAAATCTTTAGAGAATGAGGAAGGCTTACAACTCAATATGTATTAATAAGCTGTTAGTTTATGCTGATGATGTATTATTATTGGCCGATAGCGAGGAGATACTAAACGACAACGCGCACGCACTATTGAGTAACACTAAGAAATTAAGACTGGAAATAAATATCAATAAAACTAAATATATGGTCACACGTAGAAATTCATTATATAATGGAAATGGACAGCTAATGACAAGTGAGGAAAATTTTCAGGAAGTGGCTGAATTCAAGTACCTAGGAACAATAATCACAAAGAGGAATGAGATGCACTAAGAAATGAAGCATAGGCTCAATACTGGAAATGCGTGCTATTATGCATTGCAGAGACTCTTGATGTCCCAACTTTTTCAAAAAACGTTAAACTGAAAATATATAAAACTATTATTCTACCTGTTATATTATATGGGTGCGAAACATGGACTCTTACTTTAAGGGAGGAATATAGATTACAAGTGTTTGGGAATAAAGTAATTAGGAAAATTTTTGGACCAAAGTGAGATGAACAGACAGGTGGATGGAGAAGACTACATAACAATGAACTACATGGTCTTTATGGGAAGCCAGATATAATAAGAATAGTTAAGTCTCGTAGACTGCGATGGGCAGGACATGTTGCACGTATGGAGAATGCAAGACTTGCATGGAAGCTTCTTGTAGGAAAGCCAGAGGGAAAACGCCCAATTGGTAGACCAAGAATGAGGTTGGAGAATAACATTAACTATGATTTGAGGGAAGTAGATTATACAGGGAATGATTGGAAAGCATTGGCACAGGATAGGGATGTATGGAGAGCTTATGTCCGGGCGGCCATGAACCTATGGGTTTGATGTTGCCAGTGAGTTAGTTAGTTAGTTAGTTAGTTTACCTCACTGGTAAGAACAACGTTAAAATGTGTTACATCATTTCTGAACAGTTGTTTTTATGATACAGTTCAGCCATATGAATCACTGTGTTTTCCTAAATGAGAGAAGCTTTCACAGAATGTGTTATCGACGCTCAAGTAGAATAGTGCTTGTAACTGAAATCATATAGCGATGATGATAAAGTTTTGTTTAGTTTCCTTAACTTCAACTGTTCATCGGACTGGAAAGTTTAGTTATATCTCAACATGACTACTACTTTGATTCAGATTAAAGTAATGTGGGGATTGCCAGATCATAGCGATTAGAATGAAGAACTTTTGATAGGCCTTTTATCTTAAGTATTTCAAGTACCCATTATATGTTACAAATATGTGTATATCATTTGTGGTTTCTTGATAAGTTTTAAAATTATAAGAAATGTTTAATTTGTACCGATTCACGGAAGTAAAGATATTTGAATTTTTGAAATTATTATAGCAGGCTTATAATTTTTTTCCTAAATATCCGTAATAAGTTGAAATATTCACAATATTTTTCCCCCCAAAGTATGTGTTTAAAGTATTATGCTTTTTTTTTCTTCTGACACTTGTTCTCTGCAGAAAGGTAGGCCTACATTATATTACGTTTTTAATTTCCAAATCGTATAATTTTATTATTGTTGTTAGGAAAAGGTTTAAGCCAAAGAGAGATTAACAGACAGGCGAATAGAGAATACTGCATAACATAATCTTTATGGACACCAGATATAATAACAGTTAATTCTCGCAGACTGCGATGGGCAGGACTTTTGGCAGGAATGGAGAATGAAAGAAGGGCGTATAAACTCCATGTAGGAAAACCAGAGGGAAAGCTGCCAGTAGGCAGGCCAATAATGAGATGAAAGAAAAAAATATTAACCATGATTTGAGGGAAGTAGATTATACAGGGATCATTGGAAAACATTAGCTCAGGATAGGGATGTATGGAGAAGTTAATACGCGTTGCCATGAACTTACGCGTTCGATAATGCCAGTGAGTCAGTTAGTTATAATTTTATTATCGTTCTCGGTAGTCTAGGGGTTATGTTCCTTGCCTTTCGTCCAAGTCCAGGGTACAAGTCCTCCGGGAGGAAATTGAAACCGTGGATCCCGAATATGAAGATGAGTAAAATAAAAAAATCAGTCTTTCTCATCCAAGTAATTCCTTAGTTGCTTACTATATGCTTCTTTGAGGTGATGAGTTGACATCTGCAGAGAAACAAGTGTAACTAAATTAGTTGTAGTATGAAATTGAATAATAGAGGAGAGAATGCATATCCTTACTTTAACCCCTTATGTATTGCAAAAGTATGTGAAAACTGTTTGCCTACTGCTCTGCTGTGACACTTGTTTTTCATATTCGAATATTATATGCCGTCCCGCGCCGTAGGCGAGCGGTTAAGGTAGGAAGCCTTGGCGCAGAGCTACGGGACTTGCGTTGGTTCGAGTCTCCATGGGGGAAGAAATTTTCTCATGGTATTTCGGCCAGTATGGGACCGGTGCCCACCCAGCATCGTGAGGGCAATTGGGTAGCTACAATAAGTAGCGGCTCCAGGTTGAGGAACCAGCTATAACGGCTGGGGGACTCGACATGCTAACCACATGTCACCCCTACACTGGCTGTTGATCATCTACCTCTGTGATTGACACATGTGGATGTGAAGGGCCAGCAGCCGGCTGGTAAAAGGGTAACCGCTGAAAAGTGGAAAAAGACCCTCAATCGGAATATTATATGCCGAGTTTGATTGCTAAAAATTTGTATAGAACGTTAATTCCATCCTCTCTGTCCCTCCTCCTCCCCCCTCTCTCTCCCCCACACACATATATATATCATCATAGTACATTCACGAATTAGGCCATTTGTTGACCCTGTTTCGGCCTCAAGAGAAACACCATCCAAAAGTCTTTTGAGTGGACGACCTGGTTATAGTAATTTTTATGCCTAATAAGTGGATCTTCACTTAAATTCGAATGTCGAATATACGTGATAGTAATGATAGATCATGAATGTTTTTACAAGTGAGAAATAAGATGGTAGAATTGCTTGCATAATCCCATTAAATGTAATTTTAGCGTTTAGTGAAAAACGTACGCAATAGACCAAACAATGAATTAACAAATTAATATATTATTGCAGGTTATTTAATTATTGACCCTAAACACACACAAATACTGTAAATGCAGATATTGTTGATATTAGTAGCTATATTTTGTAACTATAATTTCAAAGTTTCATAGGTTTTATTCTCAAGACTACATTTTGGTATATGGCCCTTGAACTTAAATAATCACACTTATATTCAGTTACAGATGCCAGTAACATTTGTTATATCAAGGAATTTTTTAACTTTATTCAAGACGTAACAAAACTGATGGAATCAAACGATTTCTTACTGATACTTATTACTTCTAACCTAGTTTGCTACCGGGATTTTAACTCGTGATATTGTTACAGTAAAGTAGATGATAATGATGATGATGATGATAACGCCATTAAATAATAATATGAATAATATTATTATTATTAATGTGTGTGGCTGGCATCTACAGTTGTCCGAGTTCAATTTCCTGCTATATCATGTATATTTTTATTCAACATGGTGTCTGAATACTGGTCATTTCAGTCTCGTGAAAATAAATGAGTAGATTATTGATCATAGAATTAAATGCAGTGAACAGAATTAAAACTAAAGTTGAGAAAGCTAACCGTGTGACTCCTTGTATTGTTATCTGATACGGCTGTGACAGCATACCAAAGGGCGGGCCTTCGTTTTTTGGAGCTGTCATACTAAATGTTATATATCCAATTATGCCATTGAATCACGCATATATACAATATTATATTTCTTTTTACCAGTGATTGTTTCATTGTGTAGCATAATTGTTGTATTTACATATTAAACTTAAGAGTTAGTGAGTAGTGGGGCTCATTTTCAAAGGTGAATAAACTTCTAAGGAACATTCTTTGCATTTTTAAGACATGTTCTGTATGAGAAACGACCTCTAATTGTAGCTTAGATTTGTGGATGTCAACGACTACCGTATTTTCAACTCCCCGGCAGTGTGGATGTGTGTAGGTTTAAGTTGCTTGGAACATTATTCTTTGTTTTTTCCCCCCCTACAGAACACTTAGCTCGAGAAGCTCCAGGGTATAGTGGCCACTGATTTTATGGTCCCATAGAAACTGAACAGGATTACAGAAAATAATTGTGTCTGGGTTATTGCCAAAGGGCGCAATGTAATGCGATCCGTCACAGTTCCTTTGTCAGTTTATGTCTCCAACCGGGACTTGCTTTTTCTCTCTTTTTCCTTCATTCTTTCACATATCAAGTCTCTGGATTCTAGATTGAAAAACTACTAAGCTTATTAATCAGAGTAAAATAATTAAATCAATGGAAATTCCCAGGTTACAGAGGAGTTACAGGCAAGAAATTTGAAATGGAAAACCCTGGGCTTTAGACAAAATGTATGAGTTTTCAGTTGCTAATTTGTTTTTTTTTATGCAATTCGATATTAACTTTTAAGGGAGTATAGAATTGTAGTGGGAGAGCTTCAGACGTTATAATTTATACTCAATAGTATTTTTAAAAAAATTAGCAAAGAGAGACTTCCAATTTAATGGAAAAATATCAATTGTCTTAGCAATCTGTAAGAAAGGGGATGAAACTGATTGCACAACAACTGGAGAATTTCATTACTTGCAGCAACTTACAATATTATAACATAACAAATATTACTATTCAGACTTACTCCCTGATTTAACGACGTAATTGGTGATCTACAATGTGGAGTTTGAAGAAATAAGTGTACAATAGATCAGATTTTGGGAAAGAAGTGGAGGATTAAAGGCACTGTACATCAACTGTATGTAGATTAAAAAACTTATAGGTTTCCATTAAGGAGTTGTATAGTATTCTGCTATAATTCGGAATTCGGAAAAATATGTTGAACTTATTCGAATGTGCTAAATGCTACAAACAATAGGGTCCTTGTAAGCAAGCAGTTTTCAGATACTTTTGAAATTCACAATGGGTTAAAGCAAGGAGAAGTACTGTCTCCTCTTTTGTTCAGTTTTATACTAGAGCATGCCATCAAATCTTTAGAAGATATAGAAGGCGTACAACTCATTTGTCATATTATAGTATGCATGTTACGAGGGTGGACCAAATATAAACCGGAATTTGTATCTGGAGGATCTGGTAGCGAACTGCAAAGGTTGCGGTTTGGAGGGGAAAGTTAGTGGGGGGTGTTTGGAGTAGGGTCTTGATGTGTCGCACTCCGAAGAGGCGGCCGCTTGCTTCATACGCCATTAGCGAGCAAGAGGTACACACGTATGTTGCGCAACGCATTATTATTAAGTTTTTGGCGAAAGAAGGCACTAAACTTTCTGAAATTTTGAGAAGGCTCCATGCGCAGTTCGGGGAAGCAACCCTTTCGAAGATGCAGGTGTATGATTGGAGCAAAAAAAAATTAGCAGGCCGGGATTCAGTGAAAAATGAGCCCCACCAAAGACGGCAACGAACAAGCATCACTGCAGACAACATTCGTGCTGTACGGGACCATATTGAGGAGGATCAGCGCGTAACAATTTCTGAAATTGCTTCACACGTTGGAATAAGCTTCGGAAGTGTTCAAGCCATCGTCAGTGATGAATTCGTTCAAGCCATCATCAGTGATGAACTCAAATTCCGAAAATTGTCTGCCAGATGTGTTCCTCGACTCCTCAGCCAGGAAGAAAAACTGGCGAAAATGCATTGGACACCTCTGGAACATCCACCTTGCAGTCCAGATTTGTCACCCTGTGACTACCATTTGTTTAGGCCACCGAAAGAAGACCTGGGAGGAAGGCGGTTTGGTGACAATGCAGCGGTAGAGGAGTTCCTGCGCAACTGGCTGACTACACGTCATCCCTCATTCTTCAAAGACGGCATCAAAAAGTTGCCAACTCGATGGCAAAAGTGTGTTGGAAATGCAGGAGATTATGTAGAAAAATGAGGGTGGTTTTGTATTTTTTTGTTAATTCAATAAAATTGTAAACAATAATTCCGGTTTATATTTGATTCACCCTCGTATAAATTATATTAATAATCTGTTTGTGTATGCTGATGGTGTATTTTGTATTATTAGGCGATAGCGAGGAGATACTAAAGTCCAACACAAACATTCTGTTTAGTAATACTATAGAAGTTGGGCAGGGATAAACATTAATAAATTAAATATATGATCAGTCATAGAAATACATTATATAATGGAAATGGATAGTTATAGAAAAATAAGGGAGGTTTTGAATAAATGGATGAATTCAATACCTAGGACTAATAATTACAAACAGAAATGAGATGCATATATATATATATATATATATATATATATATATATATATATATATATATATATGATATGAAAAGAAAATGAATCGGCCGCGGTGGACTAGTGATTATGCTCCTTGCCTCTGGTCCCGAGGGTCGCGGTTGAAACCCGGCCGGAGTCGGTGGATTTTAGGATGGAAAAATCCAAGAAGCAAGTCCTCCGGGAGGGACTTTAAGTCGTGGGTCCCGAGTATGGAGATTTTCAGGCTCGTAAATGATCCTTAAGCCCGAATGAAAAGGCCTCTAAGCAAAATTTACCGAATTTTCCCGTCCTAGTACTACCTTGGTTTCCTAGATGTCAGTATGAGGCGGAACGCTGACCACGGACCACTCAAATTGCATCTATACGAAAACAAGTGTAACTAAATTAGTATGGTTCAAATTTTTCCCTGTAGGGGGAGAGCGCCTAAATCTCTGTTAAGGGAATCATGGGCTTACAAGAAGAAGAAAAGAAAATTGAATGCTTGAGTCGGGATTAGAACCCGAGTATACTTGAGTAGCTCAGTTGGTTAGAGCGCTAAACGTACAGATTTAGAGACTTCGGTTCAAATCCCGACTCAAGCATTTTTTTTTCATATCATATTTGCCTTCATTACCAAATGCAAAAATATAGTTATAACATCTATATATAATATTATATATATATATATATATATATATATATATATATATATATATATATATGCATATATAACGGATATAAGCTCTCCATCATTCGTATCTTGAGCTAATTATTCCAGTTATTCCTGAATAATTCATCCTCATAATTCATATCTTGATCAATGAATGTTATTCTCCCACCTTATTCTTACCTTCTGGCGCTTTCGCTCTGGCTTTCTACAAGGAATTTCTATGCGTGTTTATACAACATGCCCTTCCAATCGCAGTCTAGAACTGTGTTTATTTGCATCTGATTCCATAAAGAACATCTAGTTTGCTGTTATGAAGTCTCCGTTCACCTGTTTGTTCGTCTCTCTGATTGTCATTTTCATAAGTACTTTATACTCAAATACTGGTAAACTTTTGTTACTCTTTAAAGTAAGACATGTTTCCCATCCATATAGACCTAATATAACTAGATGTGTCATATAATAATAGGCATATTATAAAATAATATGTCATTAAATTATATATTAAACACTGTTATAAAATATACTACGTGAACTAAAGCATAAACCAGCATAGTATATATGACGTCAACATTTCTCCTCAATTAGTCATCCACGTGGTCTGTCACCCTGCAAGTACTGATGAATTCTCCGAATGAAGTAGCTCACAGTTGATCGTGGTTTGATTCAGACTATTTCTATGATATCATGATTAGTATAATCCTTGCTTATTGGTTATGGTCGTGAGGCTTAAAACTCCCAGACGTTTCTCCAGAGACTACTCCCGGCAAGCTCATAACCAGGCCCAAACAAACCGGGAAGAATTCTACTGATCATGATACTAATTCTGGCCATGAAAGCATAAGTAAATATATTTTTACGATGTTTATGATCTGATTGATTTGTGTAGATTTTGATACATCATAAGAATGTTCATGTCTCCAACTTTTCGTAGATAAAATAACTAATTTTCTAAAAACAATTTCCGGCTGAACTTTAGAGACTAACGCTCTATGATTTTCCATTCAACATTCTTATGCCACTGTTGCACTATATAGGCCTACATTTTACCATTTGTAATAGTATTTCGTACTATTTTAAACATTTCGCAATGAATCTGAAACATATTTTATAATTATTTAATATTTATTTATGTACGCAAAGTGTGCTATGTATATATCAATAAAGTTCTACCGAATCATAGTGCGCATGCCCGAATGCTTAATGTAACTTTAACTGTATGACAGGACATATTTGTGAAATCGGTGTGATCAACATTCGCAATTAATTCCAAATCATACTTCAAGAAATCAGCTTATTTTGTTAGGTTCCGATGAGATACAGTAGATTAGTTTAGAGTTTATTAAATTATATGCATGTAATTTATGTTGTTAAGTTAGGAAGAAGAAAGTTGGTGTACGTCCATTTCTTGTAAACATTTATTGCGAAGATTGGTTATTTGGATTTCACATATATATCCTGCCGCATGAGGGAGATTACATTAAGCGTTCGCTCATGCGCACTGCGATTCTGTAGAACTAGAAATAATACATTGAGTAGGTGAGAGTCAGTTACTAAATTGTTTCTCGATCCCCTCCTCCTGCAGCCTTGCCACGAGTTTTTCTTTAACTTGTTTTAGTACCATATGAGGCTTTCATACTGATTTTGGGTATGAATCAACGAGGTAGAGAAAATTATAAGGATGATCGTTTTTTGTAAAGAAATGTTAAATATAAAAATGTTTAGAATTAGAATATAGTAGGCCTATATACATTATTTAAATCAAACTAAATATCCATCCATAGTAATTCTGCCCGAAGGCAGGTCCTTCACTGCAATCATTAGCATTTTCATGCTATGCTTGCAGCTTTACTAGGGAATTGTTAGGTGTGGTAGCTTCCCTTTGCTTTCCACACCGGTGAAGGATGATGATGATGATGGCCATGTGATTTCGGGGACCGTTTGGGCCTTGAAGTTTTCCTGACATTTTTCTTACAGGTGATGAAAAACTCCGATAAAAACCTCACCCAAAAAAAACTGCACTGCCTCGACCGGGGATCGAACCCGGGCCCTCTGCGTGACAAGGCAGCATAGTTAATTAAAATTGGATTTAATTATGGTACTTAATAAGATATTCACTGAAAATTATGTTATAATTTGTTTTATTTATTCTCATTTAATGTTAATTAATCCTATTTTGGTCCAATAATCTCTTGGGTAGTATTCTCGCCTCTGGATCCGTTTTAAATTCAGTTCCTCAATGAATTCGTTCATAGTTTAGAAACAAGTCTTCTGAATATTTCTTTCCTCGAATGGAAAGTAGAATCGTGTGATTCGTAACGTGGATTTACTGAACGTAACAGGGCCCCATAAACCAGAAATAAGAAGCTTCTGGACAATTGCAAATTTATATTTAAATCAGAAACAAGTGTAATAATATTTTGGCATAGTTTCATGTGAACAGGTAGCATGGAACTAGAGCTTCGTGCGTAATTTGTGTTTACCTGGAATTAAGTGTTCCCTTTGTGGTAATATTTTCTGAGTATAATGCTGGTCAGTAGCTCTATTGTCCCAAAGGCAGAGAAAACGTGAATATTTGTGAAATCACCTTGTAGACCCATTAAAATCAATATGAAAGCCTTTTATGGTACTAAAACAAGTTAAAGAAAAACTCAGGACAAGGATGCTGTTGTGTACCAACATATAATAAAAATGTTACCTCGTTTATCAGATGAAAAAATGAAAAGTGGCATATTCAGTGGTCCACAGATTCCTTTGATGTTAAATGACTGATATTCAGAGGAATGCTTGGAAGACCTTCAGATCTGCGGTGACAGGCTTCTAAGTTACAATAAAAGTGAATACTGTAAAAAATTAGTTGCATCATTAATTCAACACTAGCGAACACTGCATTTCTTGCATTCTCACCTAAAATTGTTTTCGGCCAATATTGCGAGATGCCAGTGAAGAATACGGTGAATTCTTCCTTCAGGATATCCAAACAATGGAAAAAACATACCAGGATCGGTGTAATCCTGCTTTAATGGAAGCCTACATTTAGGGCCTAATCAGCAGTGATTTATCTGGCCCTCAAAAAGGAAATGCACGAGTTCTCTTTATTTTTGAATGATCAGTAACAAAATATTAAGGATTAATGTGTCCTGCGCCGTAGCTGAGTGGTTAAGGCAAGATACCTTCGGGCGATCATCGTTAAGTCGTATCGTGTATGTAATCTTTTGGTTCTGTTGTAATGTGTGTGTGTTTGTGTGTGCTTAGACCTATATGTCGATCTGCCATGCTTGCCAGTTATTCCGAAGTACGCGGGTTAAGTTCATTTTACTTTTAAACACCAAGTTTTAGGATTTGTTTTAAGTACTGTACATTATAAAATGATTGATGATGAAAATAATTGTGGAAATTAAATTCCGGTCGAATATTTGTCTTGGTAGACAATATAGAAGGCCAGAAAAATGATCAGCCACGTCCTTCCATCCCGGATTTTAAAACTGGGGTTCACTATTACAACCTTATGATTATGTTCATTTTGAGCATGCGTTATAATTGACTGCATGTGTTATTAACTGTATGCACCAGTCTGTAATGCAGGAAGAACAATTGTGGCGTTTCTGCTATGTCAATACAAATCCATCGTGACCTTCTGGGGACACTCCTCGCATACCTCAAGATGTTGCGCTAAGATTACAGATTAGTGTTTGTCTCGATTAGTGAAAGAAAAAATTACTTCCTGATGGTGAAATTGGCAGACATTTTAACGAGGGGTTCTAAAAGGTAGCAATTCTAACTAAAGTGTAACACTAAAATGAAAACAAGTACATAACCCTAAGAATTAATTAAATATACTGATTGAACAAAAAAGCCAATATATATAATTTGTTTGTACCTCTCTACATTCATGACAACTGAAATTATAATGAACCTAGAACCAACTGTAAAATAAGTGTTCCCTTTGAACATTTAATGAGCTCTTATGTGTTTACAATATAGGTGTAGCATAAAATTAATATTAAATCCATCTTCGTATCAATATTATAAAATAATGTATTTATTTAGTAATTTTCAAACATTTACCTCAATTTAATTAACCGTTAACTTTTTAACACGTGTTCTAGACCAATCCTTTATTCGATATATGGCATATATTTGTTTACAAATAACATTATAATACATTTACCCAGAATACTACTCTAGAAAATTTGACTCATATTTTATTTATCTGACTTGTTAAATGCTGTGTTCTCAATGTGATAGTGCTGATCACGAACATTAATATTAATTTTCCAAAAGTCAGCATTTTGCAAAAAATACACTTTAGTAATTTTTCCAATATAGGCTTACACCAGCATCCATCCATAGTAATTCTGTCCGAAGGCAGGTCCTTCACTACAATCATAGCATTTTCATGTTATGCTTGCAGCTTTACTAGGGAATTGTAGGTGTGGTAGGTTCCCATTGCTTTCCACACTGGTGAAGGATGATGATGATAAGGATGGCCATATGATTTCGGGGACCGTTTGGGCCTTAAAGTTTTCCTGACATTTGTCTTACAGGTGAGGAAAAACTCCGATAAAAACCTCACCCAGAAAAACTGTCCCGACCGGGGATCGAACCCGGGCCCACTGCGTGACAAGGCAGCACGCTACCTCGAGACCACAGCGGTGGACACACCAGCATTATTACTCATAAAACAGATAGTAAACTAATAATAAAAATAAGAAGTTATTTTACATAGCTATAGATGAACCAGGATATATTTATCTTTAGAATGTTGTTACATCATTGCAAAATGAAGAGAACCCTTGCATTTTATATTACGAGGACCAGATAAATCATTGCGAACTAGGCTCTAAATCTAGTATTCCATTAAAGCAGCATCACATAGATCCTGGTATATTTTTCCATTGCTTGGATATCCTGATGGAAGCAGTCGCCGTATTCTTATCTGACATCTCCCAACATCGGCCAAAAAATCATTAGTGAAAATGCATGAAATTCAATTTTATTAATATTCTGCTTCCCAGTGTTCGCTAGTGTCGAATAAACGATGCAACCCTAGGAAGCCTGTCACCGAGATCTGAAGGCCTTCCAAGCACTCCTCTCAATATCAATCCTTTTCTGCTCAGTTCTTTTGATGAAAACATGAAAATAATCTGTTCACCAGTGAATGTATCATTTTCACTTTTACATCTGATAAATGAAGTAACATTTTCCTTATGTGATGGTCCAGAACAGAGTTGGGTTCTATCGCCTTCACAAATTGCTTGACTAATCCACGATTTATGTGAACAGGTAGCAGCAAAATCTTCCCTCTCGGAACCAGTCTCTCGTGGATAATTTGTGTTTACCTGCAATTAAGTGTTCCCTTTGTAGCTATATTTTCTGTGTGTAGTGCTGGTCAATAGCTATTGTCCCAAGGTCAGAGAAAACACATTTTTGTGAAATCTCCTTGTAAACTTGTTAAAAATCCTAGCATCATGAATACTCTATACATGTCCAAATTGTAACTAGTGTAATTTATCTTATTTAGCATCAAACTTACATTCTCATAGTCCTCCTTCAAATGAGTGGAGTAACCAACAGGAATTGAAGGATACATATTTCTATTATGAAGTAGGTCAGCCTTAAGACTTCTCGTTGAACCATATATGAGGAGACCCATTCTTCTGGAATGTGGGAGAAGCTTCAATCAATCCATTGATGTTAAAATGGTAGCACAGTCTTTCTTCTGTATGGAATAAGGGTAAGAACTCCATATTCCGAGTTCTATATTTTATTTTACATGAAGGAAGGAGAAACCTCCATTCTTTCAAGCTAGAATCAACTAGCTCAACTTTGGATTTTGGTATATTTAATTCTGTGATAAAATCATGAACTAGGAATGACTAAGAAGGTTTCTTTATCCTCACTTAAAAAAATCATCTGAATAACTTT
The DNA here is from genome assembly GCA_030220185.1 of Diploptera punctata. Classification (NCBI taxonomy): domain Eukaryota; kingdom Metazoa; phylum Arthropoda; class Insecta; order Blattodea; family Blaberidae; genus Diploptera; species Diploptera punctata. Next base: position 126,802 of record JASPKZ010009545.1, read on the forward strand.
TTCTCTCGCTTTTATCAAATGAGGAACGATCCGGTGGTTTACAAATTGGTTGGTCGTACTAGGGCCCCGATTTTATGTAATATCAAATTAAGAAATATGTACATAAATATATAAAGAAAATTTATTAAATTATCATCATCATCATCATCATAATCATCATAGTACATTCACGAATTTAGGCCATTTGTTGACCTGTATCGGCCTCAAGAGAAACACCATCCAAAAGTCTTTTGAGTGGACGTCCTGGTCTTCTTCTTCCTGCAGGTTGATATCTTAACATTTGTTTGGGTATTCTGTGATCTTCCATTCGATGAACATGTTGCATCCATCTTGACTTATAATCAGAAATTTTGTTTTCTAAAGATTCCATGTGTAATTCTTCTAAGATGTCTTCATTTTTGTTTTTTTGTGATCTAGTAGTGTGTATCCTGCAGTCCTCCGAAGATATCTCATTTCAGCAGATCTAAGTCTGTGTATATCCTTCTGTTTCAACGTCCATACTTCGCTACCATACAAAAGAGTTGGAAGAGCCAGTGTTTTATACACTTTCAGTCTTGAATGCTTTTGGACTAACTGTGGCTTGAAGATAGAATTTATTAACCCTAAAATTCTTAAAAATTTAGATATTTTTGCATTTACATCCTTTTCTTCTTCATACGAGATATTGCATCTTAGATATGTAAAATTATTCACCTGCTCCAAAATTTTATTGTCCAGTACAATTTTACTTCTGACAGGATCTACACCTTGAAATACCATAATTTTTGTTTTTTCTGTAGATATCTTCAATCCATATTCTTCGTAATTTTGTTAAGTTCATACAGACCTTTCTGTAGATCTTCGGAATTTGCTATTATTATTTGGTCATCTGCAAACAATATGGTGTTTAATTTTCTATTTTCTGATATTCTTATTCCAATTTTTTTTTCCAGCAACATATTACTTAATTGATATAAATTGCAAAGAGTGTTGGGGATAGGGGGCAGCCTTGTCTCACACCACGATTTATAATTCCTTCTTCAGAAAATCTGTTATTTAATTTAATCTTTATGGTGTTGTCTTTGTAAATATTTTGTATGTTCTGCCGAAGTAAATATGGTATATTTCTGTCTTCCAATATATTTAAGAGTTTTGATCTCTTGACTGTGTCGAATGCTTTTTCAAAATCTATGAAAGCAAAATGTGTTTCTAAGTTGAATTCTCTTCTTTTTTCAAGCAATAGTTTTAACAGAAAATGCTGAATCAATACAAGATCGTCCTTTCCTAAATCCATTTTTGACATTCCATAAGGAATTTTTCACTGAAACTTTTCAATTTTCCATTTAAAATGTCTGCATAAATTTTGTAGCATGTGTTTAACAAACTGATTCCCCTATAGTTGTCCATTTTTCTCTTGTCTACTTTCTTGAACAGGGGTATAACAATGCTTGTCTTCCATTCTTGTGGTATATCTGCATTTTTGAGTACATTATTAAAGAAGGACAACAGTCTTTCATGGAACTGTTTGCCGGCATATTTGTACAATTCAGAATTCAAGCCATATGTGCCAGTTGCCTTCCCATTTTTTAATTTCTTTAAACTATTGTTCAATTCTTCCAATGATATTATGGAATCTGTCTCATTATTATTTTGGAAAATTGTATCTTCATAGCTATTGTCAGTCCAAAGACTTTTATAATAATTGAAAAAATCTTCTTTTGTTACTCCGCAACTAATTTTGGTAGATTCTTTAATATCTTTATTCAAATGTTTTAATATTTTGAAGGCATTAGGTTGGAGCTTATGCAAATCTGATTCTAAATGTGTAACAAAATTTAACCATGTTTTCCTATGTATCTTTCTTATTTCCCTCTTAGCAATAGCTCTACAGCGTTTGAATTCTATTTCATTTTCTACTTTCTTTGTGTTCAAATATTTTTTATAAGCTGCATTTTTCTCTTCAACCAATTGTTTTATTTGATCATCCCAGATTTTTAGAGTTCTATTTCTTCTTTGTTGTATATTTACTTTTCCTAAAGTTTCATTAGCTGCATTTTGAATTATCATTTTAATGTTTTTCCATTCTTCTTCGACATCATTACTTTCTGGAGTTGTAGCCATATATTGCTGAATTATTATTCTCGAATATAACCATTTAATGCTGTCATCATAAAATAATTTTACCTTGTACTTTTGTTCTGTGCTCTGTTGTTGTTTCTTCTTTTTTAACCATCTTGGTGGAAATCTTATTTTTGCTTCTACTAGGTAGTGATCTGAACCAATATCATATCCTCTGTAGGCTCTGACATCGAGAAACAATTTAAAAATCGTATTATTTGCAATGAAATAATCAATATTGATTTTGAGTCCTGACTATGCCAGGTATACTTATGTAGGTTTCTATGATTGTAAAAGGTATTCGTTATTCTCAGTTCATTGTAGATAGCAAAATCTGTTAATCTTGTCCCATTCCTATTGCTGGTTGGTTCGCCAAATGTTCCAATATTATTGTTGACTTGAGCATTTATTAAATATTTAAATAAATATGTAAGGAAGCAATTATATGTAAAATCCAAAATTGAATTTGTTTGCTACAAAATAGAAGTTCACAGGTAGGCTAGTCAAATCTCTATGTTACTCAGTTTACAAGGCTTTATTAAAAATACTAACGTTT